>JAGKQL010003234.1:13990-24395 GCA_018398635.1 Cyprinodon brontotheroides | reverse complement strand
TGCTGTTCAATTGGACAAAAAAAAAAAGATTGGGCATACTTTAGCTCTTAAATTAAGTAATTTTCTTTGTAATCCAATCTTTTAATCATGAATGAATGAATGCGTTGTTTCCACTGCACGAACCATATTTGCAGCAATGTCCATGACAACTGCTGGGTGTTTGCTGCTCAGCCCCCATTTCTGTATGGCCCCCGTCAACATATTAGCAATACTTGCAGCAGTGTGGCTCAAGGTAACTTCAGTGGTCTGTAGGACATGAGACATGAGGCGCCACTCATTGTCAATGTAGTGTCATGCAGGACTGCGTTGACAGTGATGTCCATGTGTCACAAGTTATGCTGACTCTCTGCTAACTGCATTTTAATTTGGATGTCCCCTTTCAATCGTGTTTACATCATGGGGATAACGGTGTCGGTCAGATGTTTGCGTTGCACCATGACATAGTGTGGTTGGAGCACATGAACGAGCTGCTTAAAGCCTTCATTTTCCACCACAGAGTAGGGCCGTAAATCTTTGCACACAAAAGTTGCGATGACCTGAGTTATCTTAATGGCCCGCAGAAAATTTGCTGGTAACGCTATCGAATCCCTCCATTTTTTTTGTGTAGCTCTGGAAGCTTTGTTGTCAGATTTTAGCATAGCATGATATCTTGTCAGGTGATTTTGGAGATTTGTAGTTTATTAACAGTAACTGACCTCCGCTTGACAGATCTTGCAGACCACTTTGGCTTTATCCACCACATTGTCTTTAGTTCTTTTAAATCCGAAATGGTTCCAGGCGTCAGACTTTAATTGGGACGGCTTGCTGAGTGGTGTGTTACTTGCGTCGGCCATTTTGCATTTGCCCACGCCTGCTCTTGTACGTCAACGTCACTCACGTCTCTATAAAACTAATCGATCTCATTCCCTACACATCGATTTTGTAAAATTTTACTGGAATTGATCCAAAATCGATTAAATTGATTTTTTTTAAGCCACCCCTATTAAAGATAAAAGTGGAGGTCCAAACCTGTGACTGTACTATCAGGTTGCATGATGGGAGATGTAGTTCCAGTCTGTTTGTATGTAGTTAGATTGACACAATGATGATTAAAGGATCCACTTGCCCCCCAAACTGAAGGACAGAGTTTGGTGCTTTTATGTGAGGTGTCCTTTCTTTAACTTGCAATAATAAGTCTGTCTGCTGTGTTTGTCTTTCCAGACCGCCTGCAGGATTATGTTGGAAAAGAGGAGGATTTCTCTGACCAGCAGCTCTGTGGACAGGAGAGGAATTCCAGTTTGGACCAAGAGGAACCAGAACCTCTGCAGATAAAAGAAGAGCAGAAAGAACCAGAACATCCCTGGACAAAAGAGGAAACCATGGAGCTCCCCATTAGTGAGCATGAAGAGCAACAACCTTTCCCATGTTTGACATGTGGAGAAACTTTTCTAAATAATAATAATTATAGTAATAATATAATTTCTAAATAATGGTTCACATGAGAACTCACACAGGTCAGATTTATGAATGTCCTGTGGAAAAATGTTCTGTCAGAAATCTGATCTTGATAGACACATGAGAATTCTCACAGGGGAGAAGCCTTTTTCCTAGGGATGCACGATATTGGAATTTTGGCCGATATCTGATATGCCGATATTTTCAAATGCATGCGGCCGATACCGATATTAAAACTGAAAAATAAATCATGTAATATTCATTCCTTGTGCAAAATTAGAAAAATACTCCAACTTGTGTTATGTATAACAAGTTAGATTTAATGACAGTTGTTTTAACAAAACAAATAGGAAATGTGCGTTTTATCCTAGAACAACCTGGATTTTCTTTTCACTGAGAAAAAAACTAACCTAAAAACATGGATATTTGGTTATTACACAAATGATTGTGTATAAACTCTGTCCACACAGAACATAGAGAGAAGTGCATTGTATAAGTATTCTGCAAACACAAATAAAACAACAGATATCTCCGATAGTGAATCTATATCAGTTTATGGCCAGATGTGCTGGACAGACAATCACTTAAATTCAAAATAGACTGAAAACAAAGCTGATTATGCAGGTACAATTTAAAAATGACTAACTCAAATCTTAAATCTGCTCACCGTGCAAACAAACTGTCTCAGTGTGTCCCATTTCTGTATTTGCTTCTTACACACACATAAGGCGCACCGGACTATAGGGCGCGTTTTTTATATACAGGTACATGTCCTCTACTACCTTTAAATAGCTCTACTGCGTATTTAAAAATACAGCGGGGGCAAAAGTTATTTTTATTCATGTATTTATTACAAAGTATTAATCAAACCTGGGAGCTGGCCATGAGACAGACACATCGCAGATGACACAGCGCTGTGATCACTCCTAAATTAACTTAAAATCCTGAAACCTGCCGACGGAATATGTTCGCTTTTATTGCCGGTATCCTGGTGCCTGCAGTTTAAATTATTTAGATGAAAAACACCTGCCAGCAGCCGCGGTGAGGCTGCTGTTGAAGGGATTTCTGCTGTCGGTGCACCGCTGGTATGTGGGGGGTCTGAGCGCCTCCGACAGAAATAGATAATCTGGATGAACTGACTGCAATTATGAAGTTTTCAGGTGGCCTTTCTCACTTAAAAACATATTAAAACTACTTTATTCCCACTGATCACAGCAAATATAGCTGCAAGATTAAGATTATTTAGATGAAAAAACACCTGCCAGCCACCGCGGTGAAGAGGAGGAGACCCGCCCAGAGGCTGCTGTTGAATTAAGTTTTCAGGTAGAAAAATAGAGCGGGAGCAAAACTGAGTATGATTGTGCTTTATTCATGTATTTATTACAAAGTATTAATCAAACCCATCAAAGTCATCATCCTCTGTTTCTGAATAAAACAGCTGCGCTAAATCAGACATGCCAGTTTCCCCTTCTTCGCTGTCAGAGTCACTTTCCGTGCAGCGCGGCTCCTCAGAAATAATGCCGGCTTTGAACAACTAAGGGAGCTTGAACAACAGAGCCAGCAGACCAGCGTTAGTCCAAGCATCTACAATCCATCCGCAAACGGTGGCGTAACCTGCCCGGCGCTGCCTTCCACTTATCCTGAAACTGTGGTCTCCGTCTGTCATCCCGGCTCCCACGCCGCTCGCAGCCTTACTTTGAGCGGCCGCTTCACACACGATGTCGAGCTGTTGAAATTCCTTTGTCAGACCCCCGGGATAACGGTGAGCACAGCATCCATTTGATTCACCTTTTTTTTTTTTTCACATCGGCTGTGAGATGGGCGCGCAGCGATGGTGATGCGTGGAAAAAAGCACCTGGTCTCCTCACATACACCTGCCTTTCATCATCTCCTCATCCATCCAGCCTTTTTCATTTGCGTTAATATCATATGTCATCAGAGCGCTGTGTCTGTCTCGCTGTCAGCTCCCAGATCAGCTTCTCTGATTGGTTGATGCGGGCGCATCCAGCAGCAAAACTTCAATTTTTCCATCTCGAGCAGCAGCAGCGGTTGGCGGTGTGTGTCAGATACTTAAACGCTCCGGCGCTGCGGCTGCAGCTCAAACGCCGCCATGGGACCTTTTGCTGGACCTATACGCAGCGGCGTCAACCATTGACTTTGCATGTAAACTTCGCTGCTTCTGCTGCACCTGCTGGATCCGGTTCACACCGATGTCGAGCGGTTGAACAGCGAAACACAGCGTTAATTTGTTTCCCCATGTTTTTCACATCAGCTGTGAGATGGGCATGCATGGAGTTACATATTAACAGCGATGGTGATGAGTGGAAAAAAACACCTGGTCTCCTTACATTCAGCCACTCTTTCATCATCTCCTCAATGAGGTGGTCTCAAAAGTCGCAGTTACAACACACATAGAGCGCACCGCACCAAAGGGCGCACCGCACATTTTGAGGGGAAAAAAAAGACGTTTAAGTGCGCCTTATAGTCGTGAAAATACGGTAACTCAAATCTTAAATCTGCTCAGTCCAAAAACTGAAAACTGCAAAAAATGTTGTCAGCTTCAGTTCTTTGTCCAGTTCAGTGTTCACAGCACTATTTCAACTCCAAACATTGCATAACAGAGTAGGTGATGTGCAAATTACATGTGCTAAAATGTAAATAAGTAACATACACTAGTAACAGTTTTGGTCCTCCGTAACAACACATCCTGCCCTTTTAAAGTCCATAGAAAAATACTTAAAGACTGACAGGCAAATGTAAATAATCTAAAAGTCCAGTGTGAGAGGCAGGTTTTTTGGACAAAAATAAGCATCTCTGCCTTTTCACAAGCTATGAGGTTTCTTTTTTCATCAATGATATGTGAAACAGCACTGAACAGCTGTTTGCTGTCAACACTAGAGCTGGGTGCACTGAGGTACTTGCATGCAACCTGGGCAAGAGCTGGGAAGCGGGCCTGGTTGGAATTCCAGTACTCCAAAGGACTGGCAGTTCTGGGAATGGTGGGTTCACCCAGGTATATGTGTACCTTTTAAAACAAAAAAGAAAGCAAATATGAAATTTTATTGCAAGCACAAACAGTACAATAAAGTGCAAATCTTTTTTATGCATTTACTTAACTTTACATTAGTAATTATTCTTAGTTTATTCACCTGTGATGCTGTCTCGCTTGTGGAGGCGTGCTCTGGGGAAATGCTCTCTTCGATGATTTCGTCGTACATGTCCAACAGTGATCCATTTCAGGCCTTCTTCTTTGGTGGGAGGTCATCTGTACTGGCATCTCCGTGCTCACTACCATCTCTGACGCTGTGACCCATTTCATTGATGGCGCTTAGTAACAGGTTGTGCGCTCCCTCCTTCATTTCTCTGTCGAAGTAACGATCTTTAAATCTTGCATCCAGCATGGTTGCAACAGCATAAAAATGCTTTTCTTTGCACACCATCAAAGCGAGCACGGACAGCTTCCAGCAGAGTACTTTTGGCTGTCTGCACACCTCTGTCTGACTCACTTGTCTTGCTCAGCAGCCGAATCAATGCCACTACCGCTGGGATGACCTCTGAAACAGATGCCTGTGCAGAACTGATCTCTCTGGTCAGTTGCTCGAAGGGTGCAAGTAGGGTGATCATATTTTCAAGAATTCCCCACTGGTTTGCCGTCAGAGTCACTGGGAGGTCAAAATCAGCAGCATACGCACCCAAAGCTCTCTTCTGCTCCACCAGGCTCTGCATCATGTAAAAAGTCGAATTCCACCGCTTGGACACGTCTTGTTGAAGCCTTTTAATAGGCATCCCAAGCTCATTCTGTACATCTTCAAGTCGACTGCAGGCTAGTTGTGAATGTTTGAAGTGCCCAACTATTTTCTTAGCCACGGCTACAACGTCTGAGATGCTGCGCTGAGACAGCACGCCTTCATTCACGGCGAGCTGCAAGCTATGTGCCATGCACGGCAAACTTGGTACACCCAAGTCCATCAATGCCTTAGTCACAATACGCGCATTGTCCCTCACAACAACGTGCACATTCTCCTTTGGAATTTTCCACCTTTCAAGCATGCCTTCAAAAGCAGATGTGAGCGCAGCTGCGGTTTGGGATCCTCTGCACTCTTGCGCATGAAGAACAGCCTTTTTAAGCTCGAAGTTTTTGTTAATCCATTGTGCTGTAAGGCTTAGCATGCTTACAGGGCTAACACTTGATGTCCAGATGTCTGTGGTGAAACTCACCCAAGTGCAATCGGCAATTAGCTTCTCAATGCGGGTGGAAATTTCCGCTTGCAACTCTGGCAAGGCTACATCCAAAAAATACCTCCGACTGGGGACCGTGTAGCGAGGTTCAACGTATTCCAAAAATCTCCTGAATCCAACGTCTTCAACGAATGAAAAAGGCTGGTTATCCAGAGCAATACACTCCATCAGTTTCTGAGAGATGCCTTTTGCCCTTGGTTGATCGCGGATGAATTTCTTGGATTTATCCAAGGCTTGATGGAGAGACTGCTGCTGGAGAAGCTTCGATACGCCGCCGCTGGTAACCTGCTTCTCTTTTTCCTTTCTCGCCGCCAAGAACTCGGTGTAACGGTCGTCAGGATGACGGCTCTTGAGATGGTTAATCAGGTTAGTGGTGTTGAAAGACTTGGTTTTAAATCCTCCATCACTGATGCTGAGCAGTCATTGCAAATAGCAGTTTTGCTATCTGTTTCCGATTCCTTAAAAAACATCCACACCGCCGACATTTTGTTTTCATCTGCTACAGTACCTGCCCAGACGTGATAAAGGTGCACCGGTGAACATGGCGTTGTGACGTTTGTATCCTTGCGCGGGAGGGGTATGGGCGGCAGAGGAAGGAGGACAGGGGAAAAAACATACAGCAGGTTCATTACCAAACAGCGACCTGATCGGTTGAATATCGGTGGGGTGGCCGATGTCCGATACTCAGTTTTAAGGCCGATATAGGCCGATACCGATAGGGGGCCAATTATATCGTGCATCCCTACTTTTTCCTGTACCATTTGTAAGAAGTTTACTGAAAAAATTCATTTGAGTAGACATATTAGAATTCACAAATGGTGAGAAGCCCTTTTAATCTTGATGCACACATGAGAATTCACACAGGGGAGAAACCTTTTTTATGTCTGTCCTGTGGAAAAAGCTTCACTCAGAAATCTAGTCTTGATACACACATCAATCACATACATTTGTGACAAAGGTTTTAAAAAAGAAGGTAATTTGAGTCTTCAGGTGACAGTTATTCATGCAGGATGTGGAATGATTTATATGTATAGTTTTTAAAAAAAAATTTTCATATAAGTCACAGCAGTTAGACGCCACAGGAATGAACAGTGGAGGCGTTTTCTATGTATGCTGTTGAAACCAGGCCCACCAAAACTCCAACTGTTTTAGCCACAGTGTTAGAGCTATGGTCAATAGATATTATAATGAAGTAGATCATCTATAGAGGAGTCTCAAATGAAGATTTGGGACATATACAAGTGTGTCAGTCTCAGAGTTAGTCAGCTTCAAGCTAATTAATGTTGCTTCACTGGGGTGAAGGCATCTGAAGCAGGGCGAGCAGTGAGGCGATGACGGACAGAGTTGGTTGCTTGTCCTCTGACATCGCCAAGGTAGCTTCTTTCATCAGTTTGTCAGGATGTAACAAATCCTCAGCAATTGTTACATCCTCCTCTGTTAGGGAGCACAAATCTTTTTCGTTCCTGCTCACGTCTTGAGAAAGGAGAGTAGCAGAGATGGCTGGTTGTTGCTCTAAAAAGCGCTCCAGCATGTCCGATTCACTGTTCCATCTGGTCACAACATTTAGCATAGCATGATATCTTGTCAGGTGATTTTGGAGATTTGTAGTTTATTAACAGTAACTGACCTCCGCTTGACAGATCTTGCAGACCACTTTGGCTTTATCCACCACATTGTCTTTAGTTCTTTTAAATCCGAAATGGTTCCAGGCGTCAGACTTTAATTGGGACGGCTTGCTGAGCGGTGTGTTACTTGCGTCGGCCATTTTGCATTTGCCCACGCCTGCTCTTGTACGTCAACGTCACTCATGTCTCTATAAAACTAATCGATCTCATTCCCTACACATCGATTTTGTAAAATTTTACTGGAATCGATCCAAAATCGATTAAATAGATTTTTTTTTTAACCCACCCCTATTAAAGATAAAAGTGGAGGTCCAAACCTGTGACTGTACTATCAGGTTGCATGATGGGAGATGTAGTTCCAGTCTGTTTGTATGTAGTTAGATTGACACAATGATGATTAAAGGATCCACTTGCCCCCCAAACTGAAGGACAGAGTTTGGTGCTTTTATGTGAGGTGTCCTTTCTTTAACTTGCAATAATAAGTCTGTCTGCTGTGTTTGTCTTTCAGACCGCCTGCAGGATTTTGTTGGAAAAGAGGAGGATTTCTCTGACCAGCAGCTCTGTGGACAGGAGAGGAATTCCAGTTTGGACCAAGAGGAACCAGAACCTCTGCAGATAAAAGAAGAGCAGCAAGAACCAGAACATCCCTGGACAAAAGAGGAAACCATGGAGCTCCCCATTAGTGAGCATGAAGAGCAGCAACCTTTCCCATGTCTGACATGTGGAGAAAGTTTTCTACATAAAGAACGTTTAATGGTTCACATGAGAACTCACACAGGTCAGAGGATTTATGAATGTCTGTCCTGTGGAAAAAATTTCAAATATAAATCTGATCTTGATAAACATGTGAGAATTCATACAGGTGAGAAACCTTTTGAATGTCTGTCTTGTGGAAAACGCTTTACTATGAAATCTCATCTTGACACACACATGCGAATTCACACAGGTGAGAAGCCTTTTGAATGTCTGCCTTGTGGAAAACGCTTTACTATGAAATCTAATCTTGATACACACATGAGAATTCACACAGGTGAGAAGCCTTTTGAATGTCTGTCTTGTGGAAAACGCTTTACTCTGAAATCTGATCTTGATACACACATGAGAATTCACACAGGGGAGAAACCTTTTGAATGTCTGTCTTGTGGAAAACGCTTTACTCTGAAATCTAATCTTGATAGACACATGAGATTCCACACAGGTGAGAAGCCTTTTGAATGTCTGTCTTGTGGAAAAGGCTTTACTATAAAATCTGATCTTGATAGACACATGAGAATTCACACTGGTGAGAAGCCTTTTGAATGTCTGTCTTGTGGAAAACGCTTTACTATGAAATCTCATCTTGACACACACATGAGAATTCACACTGGTGAGAAGCCTTTTGAATGTCTGTCCTGTGGAAAACAGCTTTACTCAGAAATCTCATCTTGACACACACATGAGAATTCACACAGGTGAGAAACCTTTTGAATGTCTGTCCTGTGGAAAAAGCTTTACTCAGAAATCTAGTCTTGACACACACATGAGAATTCACACAGGTGAGAAACCTTTTGAATGTCTGTCCTGTGGAAAAAGCTTTACTCATAAATCTAGAACAACATGAGAATTCACACTGGTGAGAAGCCTTTTGAATGTCTCTCCTGTCGAAAAAGCTCTCCAAGTCTGATCTTAATATTCACATGAGAATTCACACAGGTGAGAAACCTTTTGAATGTCTGTCCTGTGGAAAAAGCTTTACTCAGAAATCTAGTCTTTATAGACACATGAGATTCAACACAGGTGAGAAGTCTTTTTCCTGTACCATTCGTAACAAGGATTTTGCTGAAAAGAGAATTTGACTATTCACATGAGAATTCACAGAGGTGAGAAGCCTTTTGAATGTCTGTCTTGTGGAAAACGCTTTACTATGAAATCTAATCTTGATAGACACATGAGAATCCACACAGGGGAGAATAATTTTTCGTGTACCATTTGTGACAAGAAGTTTATTAGAAAATGTAGTTTGACTTTTCACATGAGAAATCACACAGGCGAAAAGCTTTTTGAATGTCTTTCCTGTGGTAAAAGCTTCGCTCAAAAATCTGACCTTAAAGCTACAGTGTGTAATAATTACAGGGATATACAGTCAGAAATGTAATATATTATACATAACTATGTTATTTATCATCATCTACGAGCTCAGCCTCTTAACCTTAATATTTAGCGTTGCCTTAGAATTACGTTATGTATAATTACATAGGAGCTGGTCTCGCAGCCATGGAGGCAGAACATCTTTAGCTACGGCAGCGCAGAGCCAACAAACTAGCGATTGCAAGATCGCCAAAATGTCACAACGATGTAGAAAAATATAACGGGTATATTTATTCTCTTAAGTCTACATGAAATATATACCCTACACAGACTAATGAAATACTATCTGTAAAATTATCTATGTAAACAAACCTCATCACTTGAGAAGGTAGGTGATGCGGACGTCGTGGAAGACATTTTGTCCCATAACGCTCGCCGTACTGTTGGGGGAGAAGCGGTGGGGGGAGATGTTCATGTTGCTGCAGTCTGACTGACGCTAGATGTCGCTAAAAGTTACACACTGTAGCTTTAATGCACACATGAGAATTCACACAGGTGAGAAACCTTTTTCATGTCTGTCCTGTGGAAAAAGCTTTACTCAGAAATCTAGTCTTGATTCACACATTATTCGCATACATTTGTGATAAAGGTTTTAAACAAGAAAGTAATTTGAGTCTTTGGGTGAGAGTTATTCATGTAGGATCTGGAATGAGATATATATATATATATATATAGGGGTGGAACGATTCACAAAATCCACGGTTCGGTTCGATTCACGGTTTCTGGTCACGGTTTTCGGTTTCTGGTTCGATACATGTTGATTGTTACACCGAAATTCCATAAAAATTATGAAATTAATGAAAAAATCCCCAAAAATAATGGATTGTAATTATTTTAAATGATCCGCTGAAACCCTGGATCATTTCTGTATGTTTTGCTGCTTTGAATTTAATCATCTGGCGCATGCTCTCTAACCTGACAACAGCCAGATGCATGTCTCGCTCATGTCTCGCTCGCCACATGCATCTGGCGACACAATT
>JAGKQL010003232.1:0-24429 GCA_018398635.1 Cyprinodon brontotheroides | reverse complement strand
ATAGAGAGACCAAGTCAAGACCCTGACAGAGAGATAGGGAGACCAAGTCATGACCCTGACAGAGAGTTAGGGAGACCAAGTCAAGACCAAGACACAGAGACCAAGTGAAGACCAAGGCAGAGAGATAGGGAGAGATAGGGAGACCAAGTCAAGACCAAGACAGAGAGATAGGGGTCTGAATGTGGGATGAAACCAAGACCATCAAAAAGACTGGTCTTAAGTTCCAGACAATTGGTAGTACCTCCATTTACAATCAAGAAGTCACTTAAATCATTTGAGCCCAAGTCCAGGGGTAGAAAATCTTTCAAACAGTCATCAAGTAGATTAGAAAGGAACATGTAACAATATCTACACCACAGATTATTATTTCTATATTCCCTCCCCTCAAAATGACTAAAGAGACAACAATGATTTTAAAGCCCAACTCACAAATTCTAAATAACATCTTTCAAAGCTTTTTGAAAATATTGTCTGGGCTGATGACAAAAAGTAGAATTCTTTGTAAGGCTTGTGTCCAAATACATCTGGTATAAAACTAAAGGCTGATTTATTCTTCGAAACCAGGTCCTCTGCGTAGGTGTCGCAGTGAACAAAAAGCCGTCCCCACCCCCTCCGCAAACACTCCGCTGCACCTCTCCCAAATTGTATCTGACCGCAGACAGTGCCGCAGACAGGAGGTCGACTTGTTTTGTTTTTATGACCGAAATTGCAGAAAACAACTCGCAAAGTTTGACCAGCTAGAAGACCGAGGTGCACGAGAACGCTGGGACCCTTTTTCCACTTGGATCCTCGTTCTTTTTTGTTGTCATGTCCCTCCATTGTCGGACTAAACTTGCCCCCACTTCCTCATCGCCTCGGCCACATCTAGACCCACAGCGTATAGCGCAGACCACGCTTCAATACTGAGCAAATCAAAAATGTCTGAGTCAAGCTCAATGCGACACACTGCTACAGGAGTATAACCAGCCCTGAATGCTGAGTACTAGACCTTGTGAAAGTTTTAGTTGATCTTCTGTTGCAAATCTTAAGGATACCATTCATGCTTGAAAATCCTCTGCGAGGCTAACTTAAAATAATTCTTCTGCGAAGAATGACAACATTCTTTCACAGAGCTGCAAAAACTCTAATTTAAAGCCTTCTTAACAGTTTCTGGTTATAAAGGGTCAATGTGGATAGCTTTATCTTTTAATCTAAATTATCACTTTTACTAAGGTTATTTTTTTCTGATGACAAGTTGTTTGATGATTTTAAGTACTTAAGCACAAGTAATAAGTATGAATCAACACTTTTCCACAGTTCTGTTTTTGAAGAGGCAGACAAGTCTTTTGCAAAACAAGATTGTTCTACAACTTGGTGTAATTAACTTTGAGGTTTGTATATGTGTCTTAATTTTAAGATAGTTATAGTTCAATATGAATTTTTTTTTAAAGACTGTTTTGATTATAAACTGTAAAGTGTGCGCAAATACTAACCAACAGATATATTAAACTTGTTTCCTTAACATTTTGAAGCTTTTAAAAACAGAAGTCAACATGAAAACTTGTCTTCTTTTAATGCTCTAGTGAAGCGTTTAGAAAATCAACAGAAGTCAATAATGATTAGAAAAAAGAGCCGTCCTCTCATGCTCAGCGTCCCACGGCTTTCACTCTCAATATGTACAAAATAACATCTCGATTAGCGTGACCCTGGTAGAGGAGAAAAAAGCATTAGCTATAATTATATCCTATTTGCCTTTGGTACTTGGAGAGAATGAGGATTTTGCCGGCTTATCAAAACAAAGTAAGTTTGTTTCACTTCTTTAATTTTACAGGCACTTGAATCAGAAAGAAAATGCAGGAAAAAGTGACCCTAAGTGTTCTGCCTCACCTCAGCTTTGTTTTTAGTCATATCACTCACATGATGAGTCATTTCATCTGACCTCTAATATCCCTTTGCCAAACCCAGTTGTCTCCCCTCTGTCTCTGGCAGACCAGTGCCAAAGAATAAGCCTGAGCTCCTTGGCACTGCTGCTGAGTCTGGTTGGCACTCAGCATGGTGTCGTGAGGTCTGGCCCTGGAAACAAAGCAGCCCTGTGAGAGGGCTAACTGATCCTCACATTAATTATTTCAGTATTGATGTTAATTATTTATAAAGTGCATCCAAAATACTGGAGAAGTCAATAGAAAAAAAAAAAAAAAAACTTAACAAAAACAAACATTTTCACTAAAAGGAATTTAAAATATGAGATTGATCTAGACTGCTAAAAATGTGAAATGATCCAATATTATTAAACACCTTGATAAGTTCCTTTACACAACACCCTTTAATTTTAGCAATGAATGAGACAATACTTTTTAAACTGGGTCCCACATGTTCTGGTTGAATCTAAAGTCCATTCATTGGGGAGAAACCATCAAAATATTCATTTAATCCACTAATTCACTTAAATAATAGCTATTTCTGTTACCTTTTATGCAAATTGCTTCCAGTTAGGGTTTCAAACTAACTGATATTTCAATATAATCCATCCTACAAAAAATATTGTTTCAAGATACTTGTTTATGTGAGTTAAAATCTTTAAAAACAAACAAACCCAGTCACATTTGTAAAAACTGTTGCACATCTTTCCTGCAGCAGTGTAGCAATAACAAAGACTTTATTCACCTCCCAGATAGTAAACGTCTTGAACGACATAAACTATGCTTTTTAAGACTGGCTTCACAATGGAGCTTTCTTGGAATATTCCTTTTCTACACTTTTTATTTAAAGCATGCTGCTATAACTTTAGAATAAACAGAATATCCTGAAAATTACCAGAAAAAATATAAATTGTACAGTATTGCTCCTGTACATTTGATTGAACCAGATCTTTGTTTTTAGAGAAGGAAAAACCTATGGGAAAATTGCCACTGTGATCATATTGTACTTTTTTTGTTGCACCAGATCCATGTTTGTGTCAGAAACTGTGGGGCTTGGATTGACCCATGTCCAGACCGGCAGATCAAGGCTAAAACAGTAAATAAAGGAACTTAATCTTTCCACTTTCATCCAGAATGTGGAAAAACAAAAGTTTACAAAGCAAAAAGTGTTTTTTTTTTTTTTTTTTTTTTTGGTTAGGCATGGTTTGGTATAATAGGTTAGATAGCATGAATGTACTGTAGTTTTCATTGATGTATGGGTGAACCTAAACTGGGCTGGTAAGAAAGTGGCTGTAGGATAAGGAGCGTGCCAAAGGCTGGTTACAGGAATCTGAGTTGTAGCGATTAGTAAATGAAAGTATAAATAAAAAGACAGCAGATGAACCTGATCAGACTAATTAAAGAAAAGAAAACAACAAAACATAGCTGAACTATGTTTTTATGTCAAAAGTACCAGAGAGATATAAAGAAAAAAAATCTAACATGAAAGAAACTAAACTAAGATAAATTACAAAAGGACTTGAGGGGTAAATGGCAAAGGTTAACACTATGCTTAAAAAGAAAAAATAACATTAAAGAATAAGAACTCAAAAGGACCCCAATAATAAATAAAACATTACCCACATTTATCCTCCAGTCAACCTTCTAAGCAACGCTATTTTTAACACTCTTGCTGTGAAGGGTGTCAGTGGTTGTTTTAATGACGCGGTCAGGCTGGTCTTCCTCTGATTTTAAATGACATAAAGACATAACAAAAAGTTTTGCAATATCCCACTGGTACTGCTACATGAAAAAAAAAAAAGGCTTCGCTTTCATTAGTCTTTTATCTCTTCATGTTGGTTTTTTTCCCTAGCAGGTTACATCTAAGTCTTGGCACTGTTATTAGAGAATAGCTTGGTGTCTGGACCATGGTATTATGCCTTTGTGTGCCAGCCAAGCTCCAGAGATGGCAAAATTCATAAGCCATCAACTGAAGACGAAATTACAAAGCACAGAAAAGATGTGAATGAAATGAGGACAAATAGAGACTGTGACTAATAGATGGAGAAAAATGTTAGAAAATTCAGTGAATGCCAAAAAGTAAAAAAAAAAACAATCCACTGACTTTTTTTTCACTTTGGAGATGTTTCTCATGGATTAAATCTAAAAATGTTGCATCAATTCAGCACAAACATAGCGAAATGTTTGACACCAGTTTTTGTCTGATTTCACCTTTTGATTTATATTTTCAAAGCCAAAGCAGCACAAACAACAATTTTGCCGCACAAACAGCCCAAACGGAGTCCAGTTAATTGACACCTATTTCGCCTGGATTTGAAGATTGTGGGGGCTGGTTGACCTGATGACCTCTGAAACTTTTCTTTGTATCGCTAAAATGATACTGGCAGAAACAAAAAATTTTAAGCTGCACAAATCAGCACAAACGAAGTAACAAATGTTTGACCTTAATTTTGTCTGATTTGAAGAAGGTGGGGAGGCTGGTTGACCTTTTGTTGATCTCTAAAAACATTTCTTTTTATATCTTTAAAATGAAAAGTGGCACAAACGTAGGTTTTGATGCACAAATCAGCACAAACGCTTGACCCCAATTTTGTCTGATTTGAAGAAGCGAGGAGTTAACCGCCAGGTGGTTACCCTCGCCTGACATAGTTTTGACTCTGTGATGTGACAATAAAAGAAGTTTGACCATTTTCCCAAAATGTTTGAAAATGTGGTGAAAAACAAGTAGCGATTATCTTTAAAACTCCAATGATTATCTGCTAAACAATTTTGATGTAAGGTAAGCAGAGTGGTGATCAAGAAATGTCTAGTTTATCTTGTTTTAAAACAGAAATGATTTTCCTGCTTATATCTTTTGGAGTCAGTTCAAGGGTCATTATGTACTAACAGAGTCCTGTCTGAGGTTTATACACACAACAGCTTCAGTGGAATGAGGTTGTAATCCAGGTTAAAATATATTTATAGACCATCCCTAATATTTGTTGAACTTTACTTTTATCAAGGGAATCACATCCACATGTTTTTTGTTAAAATCATAAGGCTTTAGGGATATTTTTTGATAATTATGTTTTTTTGGATAATTATGCTATGGATAATATGTCAGAATCTGCAGCTTTTGTAATGGTTTGATTAATATACATTGATTAATTTGAAACATAATTTTAATAGTAATTTACAGTTTGTTAACAAAAAATAAGTAACTCCAGAAAAAAAAAAAAAATTGCTTTTATATAAACACCAAATTATTTTTATTGTCATTTTATATACACAGAGTGTATACAAAATGAACGCTTCTTTTGCAAAGCTGTGGCCCCTGTCTGGTGATGGTATCACACTGGGTTAGCCTTGATAAAGTCATCAGTGCTGGCCAGGAAAGTAGACAATGGAGAGAAACATGTAAGGAAGCCAGGGCGAAGTCAGTGTTCTTATTGTTTTATTCTTTATCTGTATGTATCCCTTCTACCAGGGCCGCATGGTATAAACAGAGTTGTTTTGGGTCGCTTTTTATAGCAAAATGCATTGACGCGATCTGTGCATAATGCTATGCCAAGGGTATCATGTAAATTAGCAGGTTTTGAATTCCAACTGTGTGGAGTCGGATTTAAAACTAAGGTCACTTTTAACCAGTTTGTTTGACACTCTCTAATTCCTGATAATGTAAGTCCTCTTCACCAACTTCTTCTTTTTACATAATACATTCCATTATCTTTGGGTGGTAATAGTTTGATTTAGATGACTGAAATTTATGACAAAGTCTATAACGCTTTTTGTTTATTGTTTATTTATATTTAATTATTTTACTATCTATATATGCTAGGTGAGCATAAAACCCTATCTTGTTAATTCTTGTCTTCGACACAGCCATTAACCCTGTAATATATAAAAATATGTTTTAGATAAAAATGTGAGACTGGATAGGAGTCATTTTTAATTTTTATATAAATTCAAATTTCTTTACAAATCTCTCAGAAGATTTTCCTATATACCGTTCGGGTGTACTTAGCCAAATTTCACCTACTTTACCTCTTTATCAGCCTTTTTTATTCTTTCTTTCCTAGCTGTCACTTCCACACATCACATTTGTTCCCCTACATTCTGGCACACACACCGCTATCAATCTTCTCCTCTTTTTTCTCCCTTCTTTATCCTCTTTGTCCCTCGCCATTCCTCTGCTCAGCTTCCTGCCTTGTTTCTGTAGCAAACAGTGCGCCCACCTTCTTTGCCAGAAAGTTTGAAGCCAGCGGAACCAGAGATAGTGAACCAGCTGGATACCTGCCTGTTTGGACCATTTCCTCAGGGGAACACCGGGTCTCCATTCCTACTGGGAGAATGTTTATGAAGAGCCAGATGGCGCTAAGCAGCCTGTCGACACGCCGCTCACGCACTACCACTTCTTCACCGATGGGCCTGGTTGAGGCTGCGCTCCTCCAGGGGAACCCTAATGATCACAGCTGCAGGTTAGTTTTTATAAAAATGTGTGTGTATGAGATGGAAACAGGCGCATCTCTTGGTACATAATGTAAGTTTAGCCAACATTTACTTTGTACACACACTCTGCTAATAATTGCATGTCAACACACCTACAGTCACCAGGCAGTTGGGACACCAGATGGATCTTTTACATCAGCTTTAGAAACCACATTGCACCCCACATAAAGGGCCTTTTGTGTTGCTCCTTGTATATTGTCTCATAAGATCACATGTCATGGAAATAGATAAAATGGATAACTTTAATAAGCAACTGAAGGCCAGTCCAAAGCCTTTCATTTCAGAATACAATATGACAATCGCCAATTTATCCCCAGATACGAGGCTTTATAGGTCATACCAGTATATAAAGTTGGTCTGTTATTAATAGAAATAAATGAATTTCAGTGTGCTGTTACCATACTGTGTGTATTAAAATAAAAGAAGGAATGCTCATGTCAGCTGGATGTCCTTAATGTTGGAATCCTTTCTGCGCAGCTGTTTCCTCACATAGTTATGGTTTAGTTTTCCTATAAACACATCTAAATAACTTTTCCAAACAGAGGCAAAACTGAGATGCACCATTTTTTGAAGTTCATTCTCCTGGTTCTCAGTGTAATTCACATTTTACTTTTAAGGAGTAACAATTTAAGAACATTGAAAAAGTATATTTAAACAGTGGGGCATTTCATTCACTATAAATCAAGTTTAAATTTAGATATTTAGATGCAGGCACAATGGGTATAATCTATGAAATCTAAAATGCTTGCCTTAGCAGAGATTTTTTTAACATATTTCAACCTTTCAGAGGCTTGTTATTTTCTACATGGTATGCATTTTGACAACCACAGGGAAAGTTTTAGGGAATGACTGTCTGGGCCGCTGTCTCTTGCTGAACTTGCTTCGTTGAGTTAATCTAGGCAGCATCTCAGTAGCAGCGCCTCTTTGTGTAGTCGCGATATTTCCTCTTCACATGCAGGGATGTGAGGAGCCTGATAACCACCACCACCACACACACACACACACACTCCTGGCTGCATTGTAAGTGTTCTATAAAATGTTCAGGTAAAAGCTGCAGATGAAAGGAAGCCACGTTTATGGTTTCCATGTGTCAAACCTAAAAAAATGCATCTCTCAGCTGGCTGCCTCTATTCAGAGTCTGCATTGTTGACATAGAGGACAGGGACATAAGAACAACATGCCTATATGTACACTGTATTGCTAAAATTCCCTTCACTGCAAAAAATGCTATCTAAATGCTATCTAAATAATTTTTTTTCTTAAACTAAGTTCCTTTTTTCTTGAATTGAGCAGGTAAGTGAAACACTTTGCTAATGCAATAAGACAATTCACATTTAAAATAAGAATAAAACAACTGCAGTCTCCTATTTCAAGTGCAAAATATCTTATTCTCTTATTTTAAGGGTAAATATAGTCATTCCATTGGCAGATCATCTTATTTACTTATTGAAATTAAATCATTCAAAATAAATTATTCAAATAAACTTATTTTAAGACATTTTTACTCCTTTTCAGAATGTTTTTGTAATGTAATCAATGGGGTTTAATATATATTAAGATTAGCTTATCCATGTCTTTTTGAACTTTGCATGGAGTCATACAGTCATGTTAGAACTGAAACTTTGAACCATGTCCAAAATTCTCATTAGTTGAAGCAATAAGATTGAATTAAGGAGCCAGGCTTTTTGTTGTGACACATACATTACAAATGGAGAATCCTAAAATAAAGAGTGGCAAGACACTACACCTGGAAATCTACACACAGAAGTGTTAAAAATAATCTGATTTCCATGGCGTTTCCCAAGGGCGTTTCAGTACAGCAGAAACAGGTGAGAGGCGGCAGAACAATAACCAGCTACGTTTTGGCTGAATAAAATAATTACTGTCGAGTGAGAAGGCATGGGAAAAAAGCAGACTGACCGCCTGTCCACACCCAGACAATCACGGTATTGTTCCAAACTGATTTAGTAGGAATGTGCATAGACAGGAGTGTTTGCGGCGCCTTTGAAAACAGTGTGGCATCTATGTCAGACCCATTGAAGCTGCTGTGACGCCGTCACCGAAACTCACCAAAAAGAGTGGACCAAAACACCAAGAAAGGGCAGACAAATCAATGCATCATGGTGGCCAAGAGGTGCAAGTGGATTACAGAGAGAGACGGAGCTACACATCATTTCAGGAAAAACATGAACATAAACACATGGAAATACCAATCTGAAACCTTTACACACTAAGACCCAGGTTGCGTGGACGCTGCACTTAAACCCTAAATTACCTTTGCAAATACGCTTATGCTTGTCTCAGTGGGAACAGGACTCGAAACATGACAGTTTTATTTTCTGTCATTTTTTTTGTTTGTTTTTTTTGTTTTGTTTTTTTCCTGTGGTCTGACAGTCCTGCTGCAGTTGGCAAAGAGGTTTCCTGAGGTCTCTTCAATACCAATTTTGTTGTGGTTCAGTTCTCCTACAAACAAAAGTTATATTTCTATTTTATTGTATTTGCATATTTAAAATAGTAAAATCTTTCTTTAACTTTAAACATATTAAGTTGATGAAAATAGTTTCTAAGAGCCACAAAGAATGAAGTAAAATAATTACCTTGAGATGAATTTCAGTTGCAATTGTATAACTTTAGCCTCTCTTTCTTGGCATAATAATTCTATACACAATTAGTCAAATGATATAACTCAAAGCAAGGTTTTTGCCCCTATCTTATTTATGTTGTTTTATGCTAAATCTGACCATTTAAAGCCAACTAATTCAATTGCTTAGTACTAGATTAGACCTTGAAGTTTGCTGCAGTAAAATGCCTACGTTGGATTTTATCTATAAACTGCCTGTTGCACATGCATTGTGGCTGGGTGTTTAGTTGCTACATGCGTGCAAAATATGCATGTCTGCTTTTGCCTCAGTTTATAATAGTGGCAAAAGAGCAGAGGAACCAGGAGAGTGATTCTGATCTTTTAGAGGCTTGCTGTGACTTTCTTGGAGAGGCAGGGGAGTAAAGCTGAATGGAGCTTCTGTGCAGCATGCAGGCCGCCCCCCTTAGTACTGCTTCTCATATTGGCTTTTTGGAAAGGCAGGTCAGAAAGGCCTGAGAGCTGAGGTAAAGCAATGTGAAAAAGATGCAGAGAGCTGTGAAGGTAAAAGTAAAGGAAAGGAGAAAGACAAAGACACAAAAAATGAAGCAGGAGATTGGGGGAGTGTGCAATGCAATCCTTGGGGGTGTAAATATTTGCTGTTCTGCTTGTCAGGGTAGCATTTGCCAGCTCTGGTTGACTCCTGGTCCTTTAGCTGAATACTGATGAGGTTGCTTGCACACAGGAGCCGGGGGGGGGGAACACTATGTGTTTGTGTTAAGGTGTGTGTATATGTCCAAAAAGTTAAGAATAGGAGTTCAGGAAGCAGAGAGATTAGAAATCTGGGTGAGAAGAATTGAGAACATGAGCAATCAGCAGCTGTTGAGCATCCCTTAGCAGCACCGACCCTCAACCCTTTTATGTTTTTCCAGAAGTCACTCTGGCTGACAGCCCTTAGGGCTGCCTTCTGCCACATTTGAAGCCTCGCACAAATAAACACACTAATCACACTGCAAGATCTTCATTCTGCTTCAGATAACTGGATGACCCAGTTCAACTCTGTGCTTCCTGCTTAAATGTCTTTTATTTATTCATTAAAATCAGAACACAAACAGCCATTATTTAACATTAGGGTTTGTTATTTATCATTATGCCCTTCATAGTTCTCAAAGGTTTTAAGATGCATTATATTTCCAAAGTATTCTTGCTTTTCCACACGGCAGCGGCTCCCTTTGCAACTATAACAACTTTAATTCTTCTAAGACGAGGTTTTCCAAAGGTTTAGGACTGTGCTTACGGCAATAATTAACTGTTCTTCCAGGATAGCATGAGGTCCAACAGTAGCAAGACCAAGATGAGGACAACCCATCACTATGTCTTTGTGTCCCACCCACTAGTGCCCCCTAGCTAGTCAGCCTTATGTGGATATTTTTATGGTTGAACTTGAGAGAGGAAAGGATGAACTTTGATGATATTTGAAGGTTATTTTTGTTTTTATTTTTATCGGTTACCCTGCTCAAAAATTATTGTTTAAATCAGCTTGTTTTCAGATCTTGAACATTTTTATCAGAAGATACCAGGAATAGCGAGGCTTATTGGATTTTGTTGCTTTGGCTTTTTAATCTGACTTAAATTTCAAGTTTTCAACACCATCAAACTGTAATAAAATTATGATTTAGGATGTACATTTAGTTTTTAGTTGCACCCAACGTCTCCGTTCACTATCATACCATAATCTACCATTTTATATTTTGTTATAGGTGAGCTGAAAATATTTTAATGTACTTAGAGTACTCTGTTCAAACTATCCTGTTTTTAAACCATACCTAAAATCAGCCTTTAAACCCAATTAAATTTAGGTATTATATTTTCATAATTCCTGAATTGCTTTTAATATTCATTCTCAGATAATAAAACTTAAAAACTCTAGTCAGAGAAATGCTTGTTTAACAGCCCACATGCAGCACTTTCTAGCATGATTGGTATTGTCGACATGTCTTTGACCGACACATCTTTTGTTAAAGGTCATTGAATTAATGTCCACCATGTCACACAATTACAGAGCACATTGATTCCCCCACTAACCTTTTACAGCAAGTAATAATATTTGCATCCCCCACATTAGCATGTGCAAGACAGGCTCCCTTTTTAGACATCAAATAAATCCTGATAACTTCCTTCCCTCAGTCTTAGCTGTAGAAGCTGTCAAATGGTGACTTGTATCTAAGGTTTTTAATGAACTTTTCTTCTTTTAACGCTTTTGCCAGGTACCTTCCCAATGGGCCAATTCTGTATCAGTGCATCTCTATTTCCATCTTAGACCAGTTCCAGGCTACCTGGTCACAATCATGCCACCAACCTGGCTACAAGTGCTGAAACCCTGGAGACCTGGGTGGCACCCAAGAAGAACTTTGAGCTGACCATGCCTCCAGGCAGCACATTTAGCCGGCTGCAGTTTGCTGAGGTAAGTTTAATTCACTTATATTTTGGGGGATTTGATCAATACTACACAATTTTTTTAAGTGCATAAATTAGGGCTGCAACTAATGATTATTTAGAAAATCGATTAATCTGCAATTTTCTTGATTACTCTATTAGTAATCGGATAGCCAAAGGTTCCTTAAAGAATTTTTTTTTTACGAAATTCAGTCAGGTGAAACTAAAACTTTTACACTTGAGGAGTTATGGATGGAAAATATTGAGAGAAGAAAAAAAAATGTTATCTTAAATTCAAAATTTGTATATATTTTTTTATAGTCTTGGTATAATTACTGCTCTAAAAGGTTGCTCTGTCAGCTTAAAGCATATTTTACAGTTTCTACACTCCAGATAATGATTAATTGATTACTAAATTAGTTAATTATTATTTAAATAATCAATTAATCACGAATAATCCGATTAATTTTTCAGCCCTAATATAAATAAGCTACATTAAAACCTTTACCAGCCATCTTTGAGTAATTTTGGTAAGCTGGGAATGGTCTCCACAGTTGGCTCTGTCAGTGGTTTTACCAGGGGTTTTCAGTGGCTTAGTGATGGCTTTGAAACTCTTGCCAAACAAGATTGTTTTAGATCTAATCATGATTGTTGTTTTAATATCTTTTAGCCTACTTCATATTGTCAGACAGGGGACTCACTGATTCCACAGGCCTGGTAATAGATGCAAGTAAAACTACACCAAATTGTTCATCAGAAAGTTTAAGATTTTTACAAATAATATAAGCCACTTATAAAAAACAAAAACAAATATATGATTACATGCTCATCATTATGGTGACCTTTTATCCATAAACATGCCTTTATATTTATAGCAGCCATTTCAAACAATTACACCTTACCTATGATGGCGCTTGTAAAATGTAAAATTGATTGAATGCATGCAAGTTCGTCGGATGAGCACCTCCATTATTAAGCCATTTGTTGCCTCTAATATAATGACTCCTCACCTTCACACTTTCCAGATGCCTCTCCTGATTGTCCGTTATGTTAATCTTTGTTTCTGTTTAGGATACAGCCACTCAGCTGTGATGTGACAGCCACAGTCTATTCTAGAAAAGAAATTAACTGAAGAAATATAAATTGACCTTTTTCTCCCTGCCTCATCCTGCACAGCTCTAATGCGGAGGTAGAAATGTCAACATTCCAGCTAGTGGTTTGCTCAGCTTTGTTTAAGGTTGCACTCAAACCTGACCCACCTTGTTTCACCTTGGGAGCCATGGCTGTAAGAACCCAAATAGGTTACAGTTTGTATGTCAGGCCTATGAAACCATGAGAGTGACAGAGAAGCAATGAGCAGTGGCTTTTATCTCGGATGCTTTGAAAGCATTTGCTGCAGTGACTGACACTCAGTTTTTTACATCTGTCAGCGGAAAACCGCGAGAAAGAGCTTTGGGAATGAGACAGCCGCCGCTCGCGCCGCAAAATGTAATGTTCGTCTTTTGTCAACTTAGCAGATATGAACCATATTACTCAGGTTTTACAACTGTACTTCCTAGATAAAGCACATGGCTGGCTGAACAACGTGTTCTCTGTCCTTCTTTAGATATGTACAAAGGCAGATACGTTTATTTCGTTACACTCTCCTTTATCTGCCTCCCAGCTGCTTTTATGGGTCTTTTTTTACATAGTGATTTAATAATGAAGTACACAGTTAAAATTTGTATTTTACTGACATTAAGAGGTTTCTTACTTGGCTGTAAATCTAATCACAAAATAATAAAATTTGTCCATCTTCTGGCACGTTCTTCCAAATTTATATAAACACACCACTGGAAAAATGTTTTAAAATCCTTTAACTGAATTCATCCTTTATTGCTATAGCTTAATCTCATAGCAAACGAAAAAAGGAATTAATGATCTTACTTTTAATATATGTACACTTATATTTTTTTATTATTAAGCCTATCAGCACTCTATACTTTCCCACCAGATCAATAGTACCATACTTGTTGAAATAGCCCTTACTGGTCCTTTATTTGCATTTGATCAAATTTTCTTAAACTATAATAACAAATCATGTTGTCCTGGGGTATAAATAAGATGTGACACATGTCAACGCAGCAAAGACAACAAAACATGCTGTTCAAGTAAAGCATATTTGCACTCATTTTAAGAGGGCAGGGGCAGTAAGCTACAAGGGATATGTGTAAGGGGACATCTAGGTTGAAAAACGGCCCGGATTTTTATTTTTATTTTTTTTATTTCCCATTCCCCCAATATGGAGAATAGTAAAAAAAGTTTAAAGAAAAAAACTACATGTCTCCAACTCCAACAACTAAAGGGACCCTCGGTTCACTCTATCGGAAACCGATTAACTAGGAATATGAAGGACAGTGTTCCCTGCGACAATTGTCTCAAATGGCCACTGTTATATAACTAAATTTTTTCTGAAAAGTTTTCGACAACTATCCAGGAGTCTTTGTCACTTCAATTGCCTCCCACTAGAGCAATCTCTAATTTGATGTTTTTAAGCAGCATGAAGGTCAATTCTAATAATATTCCTAGTAGGATAGAAATCAATGTGTATGGCCTATGTGTTACTAGTAAATACAGATTGCTGTACTGCAAGCTGACAGAATTGAAAAAGACTCCTTGATAGGTGTTAAATGTCTTCAGAATAATTGAGCAAAAGTCCATTTGATTCAGATTTAAGCCTGTTTTGAAATTTTAGGACAGTGTTAACTGAAAATGTGCGACTTGCTGAGACAATTTAGAGGAAATAACCATTCAAGTTTGGAGCGGGATGAAAAAACAAAGGTTGAACATTGGAGCCAGTAGTCTCTACTGCTTCCCATTGATTATGGTGGAGGAAGTGTGATGATGTGGTCTAGCTCTTTTTCAGTATTCATAGGAAATTTGTTAGCAATCAGCTCTGAAATTATTTTGTTTGGGTTTTATGTTCTTTTTCTTCTTTACCACCCTACCAATTCTAAATGTAATCAGGGTTTCTGAACATATTTAGGAACATTCAAGGGAAAAGAAGGCATAGCCTTTTCTAATATACTACTTTTATATAATAAATCTCATTAAAATAAACCTTTCTTAACCAGGTTCCGAAAATAGTCTCAGTCTAAACTGAAAAAAAAAATTAAGTTTAAAAAACATTTATGATAGATTCTGCATTTTTATGATTTACTAAACAAACAAATCAAGAATTATACAGATGTATTGTATTTTTTTCCCCTTGTTTTCTCCAAGAGGATTTAATATGTGAAATTGTCAGCTTAGAGCATGTCTGTTAAGGTTTTCTCTCAGTTTGCTATTTTGGAGCACAATGAGGTATAATAAGTACAGTGCAAAGAGAGAAAGAGAAGTAATAACCTTAGAGAGCAACAGTTGTTGACAATGAGCCTTGAAAACTGTTACAGTATAATTTTTAAACGATTTGAAGTCAATAACTCCACAAAAATAATGATTATTGTTATGTGGAAAAGACAATTCTTCCCTGGAGTGGACAGCCCAGCAATTTCACCCAAAAAGTAGACTATTATCAGACTCTGCAGGCCTTATTTGGCGTCCTGGATGTGGCTTATTTATAGTGAATAAACAGGCAAAGCCTGATGTCTCTTAACTCTTTTTAAACTCAATCTTACAAAGGTGCATCTAAATGATTGGAACATTGTATTTTGGAAAGGGGATACCAGAGTGGAGCTACAATGCATGTCTGGCTAAAACCAATCACAGCATATAAGTTTCTCATAAAGAAACTGTCAGGTCTTGATGGTGTAAATGTGTTAATTTAGTATTTGTAGCATAGGACCTGGAGCACCAGCGCAGTATGGTCAATTGTGAGGTTTTCTGTGTTGCAGCTGGCACTTGGCCAAACTGGGTAATCATAACAGCAAACCCATAATTGGGTGCTGCAAAAGAACCCAATGAGTGCACTGAAGTGGTCCAGTCAGACCCGGATTTGGTTGTAAAGCTTTGCATTAATGTTCACAAGTCTTACTGATCTGGAAGTAATTATGGGGTAGAATTGTTGGCCAATATCATAAAAGATGTGTGGTACTGATGCTCATACAGAAATCTGATCTGGTTGTTGCTGGGCAAGGGAGGTTTCACAAGCTACTCCTGTGGGGAAAATGTAGTTTCTATAACATTTTATATTGTTTGCTTGTTTGATTTTGACTCAGTCTTAGTCATTGTTTGTGTTTTGTTAGGACTCAAATCCTTGAAATCATTTTTATGTTTCCTTTGACCAATTTTCTTACAAGCCTCCAGCGCCCTAGTTGGCGATTGTGCAGTATTAAAGTCTGTTTGGTGCCAGGATTGTCCTTTTTAAAGAAGTTTTACACATGTTATCACCTGTCTTGTCATAACATTATCTTCCTGTGTGTGTCTTTATAGCTTTCATCATATATTTTCCCTGCTGCCAGGTTTAAGACAGCCTCATGTGGGATTCCTCTGGTGCTGCTCGCCAGATCTTTACCTAAAGTTTCTTCACCACCAATACGTTTGATTATCCACCCCAAAAGTGGCACTAATGAAGTCCTCGGGGTGTCCATGTTAGTTTAGAACAAAACAGATGTAGAGTGGGACTGTCTGCGCCCTTGATTGATTAAACTGACCAGGCCTTTTTAATAAAGGAGTTTAAGTGTTGGCGCCTGCAAACTTGCTATGTAGAAACAGTGTTTTTATACAGCCAGTGTCTATGCAGGAAAGTCATAAAATTGAAATATGTAAAATATTAGCTGTGGCTAAATCTTAAGTTTCTTTCAACTTTCTTCTTTTTGGGCTTACATAAAAAGTGTGAGTGTTTAGAGCAAAAGGGATCCAAACACCGGGGGGGAGTAATGACAAAGCTGCCAGATCGGTTTTACTTCCTCAAAAAAGCCAATTATATATCAGAAAATAAGTCTGTGCTTTGGTGAGAGGTCATAAGTTTTAATTGGGTATTGGTCTTAAGCCAGAGCTTAATTATTAGGCACACAGTCAATGACAAGCCTAATGTGGAGGTCAATGTAAGCTGCAGGGTGAAGCTGAAATAGGGCAGTAAGTAATCTCTATGGCTTTCTTTGGTAGGAGCTATTGTACAGTAAAAACAAATTGCAATGAACAGTGTTTTAATTCCAAAAAATTCCCATAGAACAGCTTGAGGTTTTCACACATGCTCTGTGCCTTCAAAACTTTTTAAACTCCATCAATTTGCATTAACAATGTTTATTCTTAAGTTTATATTTATTAAGAAATTAGAGATTTTTCAGGAGTGGATGGCTTTGGAAATTCACACAAGGTCAGACGAGAACTAGTACATAATTGTGAGGCGGATGGTGACTTGCCTTTTTTTTGGTTGGTGTTTTTGAGTTTGTTTTGTTAACAAAAATATCAAAGGTTTGATCTGCATTTGTTTATAGGCTCTTCTGAATCAATACCTTGTCCAACTACATTTTACGGAACTTTCTACAGCAGCTTTACACATCTAGAGTCTGGTTTGTCTTCTTCCATTGTGGGTATAGTGTGAGGCCAATTTTCCAGGAATACACTATTTTATGAGGAGTAGTTCTGGGGAAATGTCGAAAGTTCTCCAGGTTTGGAGGCTAGGTTTAAGAGGAAGGTATGATTGATTTAAGCCTTGGTTTAGGGTGAGGTATATGTTGGTAATGGATCGGTAAGGCCTTGGGTTTGACCATACAGATGAATTCCATAAAAAGTTAAGTTACAAACCACTGGACTTTGTTTCCAAGTTGAAGACATTTTGCTTCCCATCCAGAAAGCTTTCTCAATTCAAAATGTCAAGAGTAGCATTGAGTTCCTGGCTTTATAATTGAGTCGGACTACATCAGGCTATAGAAAACATGCAAATTGAACTGAAAACAGATCCACCCCCTTGTAATGGGGAGTCTTTAGGGTTGTTGTTGGCCTGGCTTTTTTACTTTTTTTTTTTTGGAATAACTATGACCTGGATAACTGAGAATCTTCACCAGCATACAGATGAATGAAAACAAATGGACATCATTGCAAAGTTCCTGTAAGGATAGTGGACATAACGTGTGTGTTTGAGCGCGAGTAAACCACTGAGTTGCATGTTTTCCTTTGACAGGAGCATTGGGTTCCACATGTTTGATGCATTCCATAGATAAAACCTTTAACAATTTGCAAGCAAAATATCTTACTGCTCTCTCTTGAAAATAACCTTCCCATTCTCTTATAAAGGTATTAAGGCCAAAACACACCAGATCTAATTTTGTGGAAAATCGGAATGTATAACAATTACATGTGGTTGAAACTGATTCTCTACAAATGTGCCTCAGTAAGCCCTGATCTGAGCCTACAAAGAAGTCTACCACGGTAAATGGTAGACTCCTGATCAACTTACAAAGCAATTTGAGAGTAATATTGTGACTAACTGAAAGAGAGATGCGGTGAAGAAATAAAACGCATCCACTTTGGGGAAAGTACAAAATGAAATCTCTGAATTGCAAGATTAGCCTGCAAGGTTCCCCATAGTATATGTTCATGCAGAAACAAATAGTGTATGTTTGGAGTATATATAAAGCCAGACTTGCAGACTTGAGACATACACAATCATCAATGTATGCATTTCAGTAAACAGTTTGCCTTTATTTATAGCTCAGGAAAACATAGAAAAAGATTGAATGAATTGGCAATCTTCTTTGAGCTTGTTAGAGCCGCAACTACAGCTTTACGTTTACTGTTCAGCTTGTTTATGCTGGGGGAATTTATTAGAGTATAATCTACAATGAATACTCAATCTCACACAGTAGGTGGTCTGCAGAGGGATCCTCTATGCAGCCAGCATGAAATCAGAACTGATAGAACTGTTGAGTCTGATGCAAGCGGTGTGTTCTAGCCATTAGCTACTGTATCTGGTTATCAGACTCCCCCACCAGAGCTGTAGATGGCTGCAGCTCCACCAGAGTTACTATAGACCTCTGAGCTGCTTCTCCAATTAATGCTCAGTTTGCTATTTCAGTCAGTTTAGAGGGACTTTCGTCTTTTTACAGGTTTGCAATTGAACTATAGCTTTTCTGTTTTCAGATTAATAGGGCTGTGTGATATCTTGAACACTTGGATTTTTTTTTTATCCATCCTAGCTTTGACGGTTTCACATCTTTGTCCATGGCTTTCAGAGAACAACTTGAAATATGCTGAGATTTTGTTACACAAAAACAGACCCTGTGAAGAAAATAGGTAAATTCTGAGAGATATTCATTGCCTTTTTATTTGTAGAAAAGATCCTCAAAATCATTTCCCAATTTCAGTCCACTTTAAACTATGTTCCACGTCGAGGTGTATAAATTAGATCCCAAAAATGATGACAAAATTTTCAATGAAATGAACACATTTGCAAGCAACAGTGGCTTTCCATTTTAGTCATTTCCACTAAAGTGTATATGTATAGCTTGGACTGCAGCAGAATCCTCTCTTCATTATTTACTGCATGTTGCACTTAATCAATGCTTGTTCCCTGATAAACTGAGGGCAAGATCCAGGGGCAAGTCTCTTGAGTTGTCCCTCCTACCTGCAACATATAAAACATAGCCAGCTTTCTTTTTCACATCCCTAAATTTAGTCGGTCTTCTCCAAGCTTTCTCTGGAACACAATGCAATTTCCAGTCAATAACTTTCTATAGCTTGATTGTAGGCTTAGTGTGTCTCCATGTGGTATAATATTAAAAGCCTGACAAGGCAGCTGATTAGCTATTTAAAGGAGACCATGGTCCAAGAGATGCAGCAGAATCTTTAGTAATTTAGATGAAAGCAAGGTGTCTTCACCAGATGGACGAAAATTTCAGTCTTTTTCTGTTGGTTTCATTAAAGCAAGTAATGTCTATTTTTACCGCGCATGGCAATCTAAGCTCTCAGAGGATGTAATACTGAATCAGTTCCAGTCAGACATTGATCCTCCAGAAGGGTGAGGCTGTATTAATCAGCTACCATTGTCACAATGAACGCTTCCAAAAGCAGACTTTCCTCTCACATTTCTGCCAGCACGCCCCAGGCATTTTTTTTTTTTTTTTACTGTTAGTTCTGTGTATGTGTGTATGGCTGCTTTCAATCAGTCTGCCTTCCTCATTATTCTTTTGGCTTCATGTTTCCTGCATACTCATTTACCCGCCTTGGTGTTTAGATTTCTTCCCTCTATATAGGCTCCATCCCCCTACACTTTCTTTAAGATTTAACTGAAACAAATCATTTTTAAAGTTTTCTTTGGTTGCGGATTTCTTTTTTTTCTTCTTCCTGTTTTGCCACATACTGAAACAAAAATGTTAAAACAAAAACAGATTTCAGTTTCATATAGAGGAAATCAAGTGTGCAGTTTTCCATTGATGCTATGATTTATTGATTGAAACTACTGCCACCAAACCAACAGCCCCAAATGCCCCTCTTGTTAAATCATGGATTAACTGTGAGAGAAAAATAAAACCTCTTTGTAAGATTATGTCTTGTTACACTTGTGCATAATCATGAAACTCGTTTTGGACATCTTCAGGACCCGGGTGCCTCAATGTGCGATGAAACCAAGAATTCGTCATCTTAAAATATCCTGAAGGATAATGTCTCTGGATTTAAACTAATGACTATTATTCCATGCAGTTGAATAACAAACTAAAGCAACCAGCAGTGATGCTCATCAGTAAGACAAAATGAAAAAATAAATACCATGAAGGTTTCAAAGTGACTTCCAACTGAAATTCTACATTTGATGCTGTGATATGACCTCAAAAACATCCTCTACAGTGATGAAAAAGCTTTTAGTTGCTTCCAAGGGTTTTTCAGGATGGACAGTTTTTTGCTTGAACTAGAAAAGAAAATCTGAATTAAAGTTACTACAAAAACTAGTATAGCATTAAAAGCCTTTTGAAATGTTCTAATTATCTTTGGCTAAAAAACACGGTGTGTAGCTGGGCTTTCTTGTTGTTTTAGAGGGGATATTAAAGGCAGAAACATAACTGCAGATCCAGTGAGTGAACACAAAAACAACAGCAGCAGCAGGCTCACCAAAACATAAACGCTGTAATATTCAGACTTTTTTAGCGTTTTTTGCCCTCAGTTTTCCAAATTTTGTATTTCAAACAAATAATAATAATTGAACTTTACTGTTCTCACATTGGAGAAATTTACCTCTGCATTTAACCCGCTCCCTTGGGTAGCAGTTGGCTGCCACCGTGGGGCGCAATCAGGGGTTAAAGGTCTTGCTCAGACACCCATAGTGGCATACTGTGGGAGTGGGGCTGGAACTCAGAACCTCAGGATTCCAAGCCCTATGCCGTAACCACTAAGCCACCACTCTCCCCAACCAAATGAAATGTAAAACTGCATCTTTAGGAGAGCAGTCAGTGTACATTTGTATTAGTATTATGAAAACATTTTTCATCAACATACCCAAGATCATTAGACCTTTACCCCGACTCTGAGTTTTCCAAAATGTATTCAACATTTCCAAAACCTGTAACATCCATATCTACAGTAGTTGAAAACTTAAAAGGATAAATTACTCGGCATTTTGTTCTATCCCTTTTAGCCTTTCTGTTGTCTACTTAAACTGTCAAAGCCTGAGTGAACCACAACCTATCTCAAATGGTCAAAATTGAGTTTCCTTTAAAAACAATCCTAATTTTCTCTATACCATCCAAAGCATTTTTGCCATTGAAGCATGCTTTTAAGTTTGTCTCATTCACTGAACAGAAAAAATTCACTCAATCTTTGAGTGTTTGGACTCAGTATTAAATGCCTACAGAGTTGAAAATTAGTCAGTTACTGTGGATGATATTACTGCTAATAACTGCACACGACCACTTCTAAATGAACTAGCCATTTAACAGCATTTATTTCTATTAAACAAAATGTTAAAACCCACAATTAATGCCCTGGAAATGTTCATAGCTATAAGGCTAATAATGTAAGCTTTCCATAAAAGTAATAACCTTGAAGAGGCTCATTGTTCCTCAGGCAGTCTTCTTGTGCAATCCAAGCTGTCAGCCAGTTTCATTTCCCACAGCTGCACTTTATGTCTCTAATTCAACCAAGATATATTTTACTCGTTGATACTGTCTGTTCAATTGGATCCTCACTTTTTTTTTATATATTGTCACAGAGAAAGCAGTCTTGTCTATGGCTGATAGCAGCATTTGAAAGCCTCTTTTTAATGCAGCTCTTCTCTCGAGAGCCGCTTGTTTTGCCGTCAAAAAAAAAGCTGCAATTGATGCATCTGGATATACTCACAATCTTCTACTAGTTTGGCTTTTTATTCACCGATCTGAGGTTGTAATCTTCTTCACTGTTTTGAAAAAGCATGTCTCTGAGTGAATAAAGGTGTTCCTTGCCTGTTCCTGCCACTCAGCTCAGGGGAAATGTTTTGGGCTTTACTATTGTGTTACTTTCACTGGTTTCCCTGTCCAGGTCTTCACTGCATCCAAATGCAGACACTCTCAAATCCCTCTTTGAATTGTGTGTGGGGGGGGAGGCACTCCTAATGCTAATTTACTGCTGCTATAATAGAGCCTGTAACAATGTTTATGTAGCATTTTCTTATTTAGTTTATTAATGAGTTCTGCATGAAGTTCAGTGGGAGAATTTAATGAATGTGCACAGTAGGTTAAAAAAAACTGAGAACACTTACTTAAATGTTGATGTTTTGATTATTTATTTATTTATTTATTTAAGCAGATCACATGTAGATATTCTCATTTTATTATTCAGGTTTTGGGGCAAGAACAAAAAATGTTGTTTTTTATTAATACATATGAATACATTCATTATTAAAAATGCTCTCCAGCTGAGAGAGTTAGGACATTTCACCATATTTAGTTTATTTTCATTTTGCTGTCAATTCGTTCACATGTACTGGGCATATGAAGAAACCGAAATTGCCTTTTTCTCCCTCTCCATGGTGTACACAGGACATTTCTGACATTAAGGTGGTCAAGAAATGACAGAGAGATGCATACCAGAGGTTCCGCAGTAGGTAGGGGAGCCTCTGGGCTTTCTTTGTCACTGTAGTGGTGTTGGTGTTCCAAGAGAGGTCCTCACTGATGTACACCCCAAGGAATTTGGTGCCTTTCACTCCCTCTACAGAAGCATTATCAGTGGATAGTGGCAGGTGTTGGATGTTGCCTCTCCAAAAGTCGATAATGATGTCCTTGGTTTTGTTGATGTTCAGCAGAAGGTTGTTGTCTGTACACCAAATGGTCATGAGGTTGACCTTCCTCCTGTATTGGGTCTCGTCTCCCTTGTTGATGAGACCCACCAGATTTATGTTGTCAGGAAACTTCACATCAGGCTAACTGCCTCTCTTCAAGAGTTGGAAGTTGGTGAGCAAAGTCATCATTAGATATTACATGGTTTGGATGAATACTGGATTATGAATGAATGTAGAGTGTCTCTTTAAAAGGGTTATCTAAAACCTACATAAATGTTCCTGTCAAATAGTTGGATAGTTTCCCTTACAAGAAGACAATTTACGCTGGTTACCTTGGCAACGCACACCAACTCAAGATGTGAGGTTGTCTTTTCCGGTGGGTAACTCCTTGACAGTAAGAAAAGTTGAGATTAGAAAAGATGTGAGCGTGTTTTATACTGTGCATCAAAGTGTGCATAGAAGCGATTTGGTCTTCAAGCAGAGGGATGTTGCTCTTGCCGTTCTGTGGTGCTGGCTTGTACCGTATTTTCACGACTATAAGGCGCACTTAAACGTCTTTTTTTTTCCTCAAAATGTGCGGTGCGCCCTATGGTGCGGTGCGCCTTATGTGTGTTGTAACTGCGACTTTTGAGACCACCTCATTGAGGAGATGATGAAAGAGTGGCTGAATGTAAGGAGGCCAGGTGTTTTTTTTCCACTCATCACCATCGCTGTTAATATGTAACTCCATGCGTGCCCATCTCACAGCTGATGTGAAAAACATGGGGAAACAAATTAACGCTGTGCTCGACATCGGTGTGAACCGGACCCAGCAGGTGCAGCAGAAGCAGCGTGTTTACATGCAAAGTCAATGGTTGACGCGCATATAGGTGCAGCAAAAGGTCCTTTGGTGCAGCACGTCGGGAGCGTTTAAGCATCTGAAGCGCCGCCAACGCGCTTCTGCTGCTGGAGATGGAAAAATTGAAGTTTTGCTGCTGGACGCGCCGCATCAACCAATCAGAGAAGCTGATCTGGGAGCTGCCAGCGAGACAGACAGCTCTCTGATGACATATGATATTAACGCAAATGGAAAAGGCTGGATGGATGCGTGGCTGAGGCAGGTGTATGTGAGAAGACTAGGTGGTTTTTTCCACGCATCACCATCGCTGCGTGCCCATCTCACAGCCGATGTGAAAAAAAGGTAAATCAAATGAAACGCTGTGCTACGCCGTGTATCCCGGGGGTCCTGACTCAGGAACTTTAACCGCTCAACATCGGTTTGAAGCGGCCGTTCAAAGTGAGGCTGCGAGCGGCGTGGGAGCGATAGATGACAGACGGAGACCACAGTTTCAGGATAAGTGGAAGGCAGCGTCGGGCAAGATTACGCCACCGTTTGCGGATGGATTGTAGATGCTTGGACTACTACGTGTCTGCTGGCTCTGTTGTTCCAGCTTTCACAAAAGCCGGCATTATTTCTGAGGGAACTGCGCTGCACGGAAAGTGACTCTGACGGCGAAGAAGGGGAAATTTGGCATGTCTGATTTAGCGCGGCTGTTTAATTCAGAAACAGAGGATGATGACTTTGTTGATGGGTTCGATTAATACTTTGTAATAAGTACATGAATAAAGCACAATCGCCTCAGTTTTTATCAAAACCTCTATTTTTCTACCTCAAAACTTAATTCAACAGCAGCATCGGGTAGCCTCCGGGTTCACAGCGGTGGCTGGCAGGTGTTTTTCATCCAAATAATCAATGGCGGCTATATTTGCTGTGATCAGTGGGAATAAAATAGTTTTAATATGTTTTTAAGTGAGAAAGTCCACCTGAAAACTTAATAATTGCAGTCAGTTCATCCAGATTATCTATTTCTGTCGGAGGCGCT
>JAGKQL010003231.1:0-10395 GCA_018398635.1 Cyprinodon brontotheroides | reverse complement strand
AGTTTTGGAAGATTATTATTTTATTATTTATTTATTATCTATTTATTTTCACAAATCAAACTAGAAACTGAGAATACATCAATAAAAGTGTCACAGAAACCACATAGGGCTTATACCAAATGCCACACCCCTAGAACAAAAAAACTTCAGGCAGCTCACAATATGAAAGACATTTCACTTGAGAGAGAAAACAGAAAAGACATGTACAATAAAAAATGTTTACATTTTATTTTTCAGATTTCAGGAAGTCAATATTTAAAAAAAAAAAAAAAAAAAAACATACACCGCTGTCTTTTTTGGATAACAGTATTTTTTTTCAAAGACTTTCTGCCATGTATCTGAAGATTCAAAATATTTTCTATATTTATTCCATAGTTTGCATCTCGCGGCCAAAAAGAATATTGCACTTGGGTTTTAATACTTAATTGTAAATGAAAAGACAAAGCTTGTCTAGTATTATAAGAATGGTCTTGGCAGTTCTTAGCAAAATAAATCTTGAAGCTATCAGGAGACTGGCCTTGTTTTATCATGAAAACAAAGGTACATGTTTGTTAAATATTAATTTCATAAATATTCAACGGCTGTTATTTGGAGAAAAGGGAAGCACTAGCTGTATTAACTTGACAATCAACAAGATTTAAATTTTAAGTTTCATGATATTGCTTCTAAAATAAGAATTACATTTAGTAGACAAATCGCTAGTCTGGTATAAATTAACATTCTGCTGTTTAAAATACTTAATCTAACAAAGTCTTGTATTGGGTGTCAATATTGGCCAAAATGTTGTGCGGTATTTGCGTATCAGTGAATCCCTGTTTTTTTTTGTTACTTGGTTACATTTGTTTGACTGTACACTGATAACTTCTTATTTTATTTATTTGAACATTAGAATATAGTTTTTCTGCCTTTTTATTTAATTTATTATTTAGTCCTGATCAGCTTCATGGAATTTTAAAAAGTTTAGTTTAAGGTTAGGTTATAATAGATTAAAGACCAGACTTTTTTTTTTTATCATAAATATTCGGATATATGCTGCTCATATGTTTCATTTTAATACCCCCTAAAAGAAGAATTTAAAATATTTGGTGTTTTGTACTTCCATATGTTATAAAAATATACACACAAAATATTTTGCACAAATAACAGAGCAGAAATAGAAGTTCGTTGAGGACATTTAACTAACAGGAAATATATTTCCAAATAAACTAAACAGCCATTTACCCTTTATGTGTAGGATGTTTTTATCTTAATTATTAGACATGATTTTATGACAGATAACAGTACTCACATGTAAGTTATTTTTTACAAATTACAGATTTCAAAATGACTTAGGTGACTTTATAGCATCAGTCGAACAGTTTGTGTTCTCACATATCAACACAAATGGTTCGATAGAGAGTTTAGGCAAGCAAACGGGAGCACACTACATATTTGAATTATTCCAATGCACCGCACACATGGAAGTAATTTATATAAACTCCAGGTCATGGCTTCAAAGAACTTTTGAAGGTGCTATTAGTAGTGTTTAAAAGAATAGCTCTGCCTATGCACACCAGGGGTAAACCTTGTCTTAGTGGCATATGTTATTTACTGAGTAATTTTATAAAGGAAGTGATTAGTTGATATAAACGGAAAGGCTTCCTCAAGAATGTAAAACCATGTAAACGGATTGCAAAGATCATAAATCATTTCGGTGTGACTGTAAAAAATTTTAACTTATCTATTGCAGTGTTCTGAATAGAGATCAATTTATATGTTGAAGGCAACATATAAAACATGCTCTCAGTGATTTAAGCCTCTTCAACAGATGCATTCGATTCCTGCACATTCCTGCCTTCTGTGGTGGTTTTGTTTATTAGATTTCATATTTGTTAAGGCATTTCATTTGCTCAAGGTGAGCTGCTATTATTATTAATAAACACAGATCCTGAATTGGTTTCTTATCAGACGAGTTGGTTAATTGTGAATCCTCATATTATGATGAGGATGGGGGGTGCAATCAGGTTCAGCCTTTTCATATGGCCTAGGGAAGATTTATGAGTTAATTATGCTTTAAATTGCTCAGGTTCACTGTAACCAGGCTACCAGGGACTATTCTGCTCCAGTGGAGCACTGGTGTAAAGCCAGGAGGAGCTGCCAAGATGGCTACTCACAAGCCAAAAGTAGCCTCTATCCCTCTGACTTATTCATCATGTCACCAGTTGATAAAAAATATAAATATATTGTTTCTTTTTTAAAGCCCTAAATTCAAAGTTTACTGCTTTTGCATAATATGATCAGATGAAAAACATCAACATATTTCTATACAGTTTAAAACCTTATATACATCAGTCAAGTTCAAGAACTCTGTTTTTGAAAAAAACAGGTTGTGAACCATCATGGCATAAGTTTATTATATTAAAGATACTAATGGAAAGGATAGATTTTCCTTATGTACTATTCAGCAACCAAAAAAACAAAATTAGGCTAGGCTTGTTATAAAGTAGTTCCAAGAAATGATTAACAAGACTGAGACTAAAAAAAGGCCTGAAAGTGTCAGAGCTGGTGACTTAATAATAAAGAAAGTGATTGAGTGTCAGAAGGGGATGAGCATACATTGTTTAGTGTGACTGTGACAGAAGGTGATAAGAGGGGCACATATGGTGAGTGCCAGCATAGGTCAGTGCTGCAGACAGACAGGAGGCCTCAGCAGGCACCTGGAGCTCAGCACTGACAGAACCTTTAGAATAAAGCTGCTTTGGTATCCATCCAGCCAACCACACATGCAGAGAATTCAAAAGCATACTGAGCAGTCTGTACATAAAAATATCATAGCTGGCATGCATTAAGATATGTGTAGAAAAACAAATTGTGAAGTATGTACTGACATAGAGATTTTTTAGCTATGTTTTTGGAAATTAAGGATTCTTAATTAAATAACCACTTTCTGGATCATTAATAAAACATGTTAAAATATGTTAAGATATATTATTTTTAATAAAAAGTTAGTAGCTGTTAGATTTTTTTTCCCTTCCATATAGTACATTACATTAAGATCTGCAGGTTTGCAGAAGTGTAAAAGAGAAAACAGCAGAATGCACATTATTTGGTTATTGATTAAGGTTAAAATACCGTGATCATTTGCTTAGTGTGCTGTAAAAGGGAGTAAACACAAATGCACGATTAATTATCATTAAGTGCTTTAACTGTATTCCGAAATTTCTCTACAATGACTTTAATGTAGTCATTTATTTATTTGCTATATCCAAGAGTGGTTCAAAGAGCACTGCTTTTAATTTATTAACTTTTCTGTAAAAATTTATTGAGTTACTCTCATCAATTAAGCAAATGAATCAGTGATAAACACAATGACAGCATTCCTCTTCTAGTTTTCTCCATGGACTGCTCTTCTGCCTCACCCCTTTAAGTTGCCAAACGCATAAAAATTTCCGTTGACATATGCATGAAGTATTCTTTTGAGGAGTGTTGTAAAACACAGTTGTTATTGACTCTGAGGTGGTCTTGCATGTGTTTTTTCTGCTTACCATGATAACCCCCCCCCACCACCACCACCACCACCACACACATACACCCACAGGCCACTAATGCAACTTTTTTTGTGTAGCCTAGATTTTCTCACATAGGCGAAGCACATAAAGGCTCGGCCGTCATCATCCTCTTAAAGGTTTTATCTTTCATCTGGGGTCATGACCTTAATAAACATAGATGATCTTTAATGATATTTTCTGTTGTTCAACACTCATTGCAGCAGCTCCACACTATTTGAATCCAGATGAGCTTAATGTTGAGGCAAAAAAAAATAAGTGCTGTTCATCAAGCATTGCAGCACATTTGTAAAATTGTGACAATTAACACATTTAAAGTTATTTGTGATTCTCTGCTACATAAAATCCTGATGATCAAAGCAAGAAGTTCAGCATCTCAGACGATTTTAAACATGCACTTAGCTAAATATGGTATTTTTTTCTTCCAGTATTGGTAGCAAATTCCCCTGGAGAGACACAACTTCCAGCACTCCTTTGGTCTTTTAGCCAGGCACTTGTTTCCATTTTACAACTAAAACTTCAACTTAAATATTGTTATTCAGATTTTTTTTTTTTTATAAAAAAGATAAAGTAGCGTATAACTATTAACACAATTGAAACATTTCTAAAATGTGTTTTGCAAATAATTTGAAAGACGTATTGTGCACTTCTATTTGGCCCCCTTTACTCTGAAACTGGTCAATAAAATTATGAATAATCACGTCAGAAATCACCAAGTAAAACAACTCCAAATGTGTAATTGAATTTTAGTGTAAATTAGTGCTGTCATCAAAATTGTCGGCGTTTATTGCTCGCGTTAACGCGAGGCCATTTTAACGGTGGTACACCTAACGTGGTCCGCTATATTGGTTTTATGGTACAATTTTCCAAGTACATCCAGCTGCAGCCTGCGGGAAGGCGGGCTATTTTCCCACAGTGTATGCATTTTCTCATAGGCTTCCAGAGCGGAGCTCCTCAAAGGAATAAAAAGAGGCTCATACACTGGGTGGCGCTAGTCGCCTTTTTCTTTAAGCCCCTACCACCAACAAACAAGTTGAGTGTCTGCGGTAACCTAGTAGCAACCTGAAATCGCTGAAAAACTGGGGGACTGCGGGTGAAATGGGGAATCTGCTCACGGCACTCTTGCTGTCTGTGTATGCGCCACAGGTGGAGTGCTCGATGTGTGTGTGTGTGTGTGTGTGTGTGTGTGTGTGTGTGTCTGTGGGTGGGTGTTCTCATTTTTGTTAAGAGGCTGAAAAGTAACTTTCTAGAGCATAAGACTACTTCCATCCATCCTAGTGATGTCGGTCTATTGATTTTGATGTATTGATTGAAAATTGTTCATTATTACCTTGGTTAATCTGACATCTAATGTTAACTCTACTACATTTTACTTAGCAGTAGGGTAAAAATGCTTGTCTTTGTTCAAAAGACTGTATTAACCGTAAACTGTCTTTTACATCAGCCTGTTTTCAGGGCCTTTTTTCTGGCTATATATTTATTTATTTTTGCTACATGCCTCCCCATCTTCTTGCCATATGTTTCTATAGCATAATAAGTGTCTGTGACCTGTTTTCATTTTAAAAAAGAACATTTTGGCACAAACCTAGCCTGTATGTATTTTTGTATGTCATCAACGAGGTATTTAAATGATTTTCAATCAGAAAAAATTTGCGATTAAAATCGCGATTAATCGCATCGAGATTAACTCAGGCATTGATGCGATTAATGGCGATTAAAAAAATTTAATCGATTGACAGCACTAGTGTAAATACAACTGCTATTTCATGGCCTCTAAGTTTTTTTTTAGAGAATATTAATAAAAAAACATTGATACAGAAGACCAATAATAACCTCAGATAAATCAGGGACAATGCTTTCGAAAGGGTTAGGATGATTAGGCATCCAGGGTTGGCTAAATGTTTGGTTATAAAGCCAACTGTACAATCATCTGAAAATGGAAAAATGTATGGCCATACTAAAAACATACTAAGACATGGTTGCTTATCAATACTGCCCTCGGGAGGAGCTGCAGAAATTGGCAGCTCAAGTGGGATCATGTGTAATTAGTGTAACATTCGTGTTTTTGCAGGTGGGACAGATAAGGTAGTCGGTGCTGATAGAAATGATGAAGCTAAAAACAGCAGAAAACTAATTAAAACCTTTGTCAGCTGTAAAAAAAACAACAACAACGTAAGCGTAAACCCTGTGCTAAAATGGAGTAATTTTTATTTAAAAATATATTTCACATGATATCTCAATTAAATAAATATAACTAAATAGTAGAATTTAGGAAAAACAAGGTCACTTTCTCTCTTGTCGTCTCATTTCTATATACTTGTTGTTTTATACTATGTCAGTCAAACATTAGGAATACACAGTAGTTTTGAGAGTAGTTTTTGTTACTTTTGTTTATTTTGTATTTCAGAATTTTGTAATTGCAACTGAATCCCTTTCTTGATGGAAGAAAAGACAACCACAGCCCACACTTGCTTTCCAACTGCGAATAATATTGACATGCAACCTGTGGTTTGTGGAGTTTTTCTTCTTGCCCATTTGGAAGTTGTTTAAATGCAGATACGCTGCCTGCTGATTAAACTGCAGTTTTGACCCACGGCTATGCGCATCAAAGCCTTCAATCTACATCACTGTAGCAGACAGCTCAAATATTGTCTGTTCAGTCTTAATCGTCCCGGAGAGACGGAAAGACCACAGCAAATCTGTGGATTCCAAATGCTGGTATTATATTCTGCCCGGAATGCTTTTAACATACAAAATGTCTATTTCAGCATAAATAAAGGACTTTTTGCAGTAATATAAGATGGCATTTCTGTCATTATACAAATGTCAAACATTTTTTATTGAAGAAAAGCTTTTTTATTAGTTTATCCCATATTGACAAAGCACAGCTTACTACACTTGTTAAAGAAAGGAAAAAGTGATGTTATTTATTCCCTTTAACATGATTTGTAGTGTAATTAACCTCCTTATTCAAAAAGGCAGAAAAGTTGAACAAAGAACCATATTTCTTTCAAACTTATAAATACTTTCCATTTCCTCTGCAAGATGTGTCCTTGTCCACAGATTTTTATTGCATTTAGTTCTGCAATGTGGTAGTTTGGCCTACATTTAAATCTCATCCTCTCAAATCCCCTGAAAACGTTTCAGACCCCTAAACCGCCTAGTTTAGAATTAGTTTACGTTGTCTTTATGATCATATTGTTGCCCCCTATTTTCCAATGCAGCTGGGTTAAAGCTTGATCAACTGAAATCTCACTTTTGTAGCTTTACTGCTTTGGAAAATCTTTATAAATGTAAAACCCACAATCCTTTGCAGCTGGGGAAATGGGGAAGGCTGCCAGCATGCTAAAAGTACATGCAAATATGAGCCTCTCCCTCAAAGATGTCTCGATCTGCAGCTCGTAAATGGACGGCAGCCTGAAGGAGTGGAGCAGTGGCTGCTAGTTTGGGAGGCTGCATAATTTGCAGCCAGCTGGTTCAGTCCTCTTGTGAAAGTTTCCTCTGCGGGAAAACTGATTTTACAATGAAAAGGGAAAGGGATTTACGAGGCCTGACCTGTTCTCGCAACCTCCCCACATCTTCCCCAAATCATAGCATTGCGTTTTGCAGTGGAACGTCAAATCAAATCAGAGCCACATGTTTGCAGACACAGTGGTTTGTAAAAAAGATGCAGATAAAAATTATTAAACTAAGTTGTATGAAGTGGACTTCATATCTTATATATCACCACTACTTAATCGAGGAAAGGTTTTTCACATATTTTGTTTAAATCGGAGCAAGGTAAGAGTCCTTTATCACTGGATGCATGTGATGTGGGTGTGTGACAAGATTCCTCTGCTGCCAGGCGTCCCCAGTGGTCCCTCTTTATCAGCTTTACTTAATGAAGATGCCCATCATGTTCCCAGCGGTTCCTATTATTTGAGGCCAAACACTAGAAGTCAAGGAGATCTTCAAAGGGAGAGTGGAAAAGCCCACTAAAAGAGTGCAATATAATAACATTACAGAGCCATACATTAATTAGATGGATGAAAGCCTCACTTTTGTGCTATGTGTGGTAGCAGAAACATGTCCCGGTAAATTGGCTTGGTTTTTAATGAGCAGCAATATCCCCGTAAACGCCATCTTTAATTGATTAGGGATGCCATTAGGTGCTCAGATATAGCAGTAAAACATCTATCGCAGATGTTGCACAAAACAGAGCCTTTGTTGTTCTCCTAGCTTGGTTCAAGGCCAGAGTGGACTCGCAGTGGCTGTTTTTTCTATCAGATCCAGTATGGGGTAATAATGTGGGGTCTGAAACCTAATTCTCTGACAACAGCTGGGGCTGCCTGTCTTTGGTCAATTAAGTAACATGATACTCCCTCATTCCTCCCTGTATTCATTATTTGATTTGATTGTCCTATTATTTTCTTTGAGCTATTTAGACGTTTTGATGTATTAGATTGAAAATAGAAGTAAATAGTCTCTCCACAGTTAAAGTTATGGCAAAGCGTATTCCCAGAAAACGGATTCTCATTCAGTTGATGTTGTTTTAACCTCTGAAAGCTGCACTTTCTTATTCACATGCTCAAGTTTTGTGGTGTCTGCGAAAAACGTTTTGTACCATGCCATTTGTCTTTCCAATTCATCCATCTAATCTAATTATATAAACTTATATCCTGTGTCTGTCCTTGTAACTGCTTTATTAGATTTAAAAGCATAAAAAAAACATTTGCTGCGAATATCTATGAATGAAGCTGTCAGTAAACGTTTGTGACCTGATATAGAATCGACATATCGTACTGTGTGTATATATAATGGAGTTTTTTTATTCTATTTGTGTTAAGGCAAGTAGGATCCTCATGATTTACAAAAGATTACTACAACAACAGAAAATGGCTTGAAATGATTGCAACATGTATTTAGTGGCTTAATTTGATGACTTGTTTTCACACAGGAAACCAAGTATTTACTTAGTCCTCAAAATTACAGATTAATATGTGGAAAAAAACAGTAAGTAAAGACATTTGTGGATTTGGAGTTTCTAAATGTGATATAAGAAAATAGCTAACATATGTGAATCAGTCCTGAAGGCATCACTGCAGCGAAGCATCAACTCTGCATGCCAACGCATTCCACAGTCAATTGGTGGAACATCAACGTAGCTTGAAATGCATGTACTGAATTACCTCAAAATACGCAGTACAGCTGGTTCTATATTCCAAGCACCTTTGTAGTTTTCCCTACTTGCATAATGTTTCAACACCTCACCTTTGAGTGCATTATTTACCTGTAAGAGCTATGACCTCATTTATTTGAATCTCACTCCATCTTCGAGGCCGTAGGGGCCTACGTTACAACTGCCACTCTGTCTTACCGAATCTTGTCCTTTGTCAAAAATTAACTAAAGTATTCTCCTTCTGCAGGTTTTTTTTTATGCTGGCATGTGTCCATCCTCCTGTACATGAATACATGAGCTTCCTTTGTTTCTACAGTCCTGTATCAGGTTTCTGGGCATGGCTGTTCCGTGCGTTTAATGGAAATGCTATGCAGGAAAAGGCCATGTGGCAGTCTTGAATATATGTGCATCCGTAATGGGATACTCGTGAGTTCCCCTTTGAGTAACTGTTTGCCTTATTAGGTTGTCGTCTTGTGACTGCAAACAAACTGGGGAGTACTTTGAGATAGAGGAGATTCCTCAGGCTGGTATCCTGGCTGCACGCTGTAAATATTGCTGTACCTCGGACTCCTGGATGGGAGTATCGTGCCAAACCTTAGAGAGTTACAGGATATCTTGGTGAGAGTGTTTCCCTAAGACGAAATACAGAAACTCAATTTATTATCTTCCGGCAGCTGCACATGACGTACTCAGTGACTTGCCAAAGCCTTTTATGTGAGATATCACAATTTATTATATTAGGCGGAAGCTTTTGTTTTAGTAAAAAGGCATGTGAGGCTTCGCTGACAGATGTGTAATTATAAGATCTGAGTCACTGTGGTTACTTATATAACTTTATTTTCTTCTCCTTCTTTGCACAGTTTGGGCAAACATCTTTCTGACCGATAGTTAAATTTATTTTCAGGTTTCGATATTAAAGTCACATGCATAATTTATGGATAATTATATAACAACCATACACATGTTACTTCATAGCCTTATATTATAGAGGCGTGGTAGTTGCAGTTTTCCAGTCAATGGATTTTGAACAGAGAACGCGTGCCGAGGGAGAGACTTTTGACTTTATTGCTTGGACTCAGGGGAGCCACTGTGTTGCTGGCTAAGGGCAGTGTGTGTGAGTCGCATGGGCCTGAAACTGATGAGCGTAGGGTTTGGTGTACATAAATTTCACCCAGCACCCCTCCTTCTCTGACACCTCAACCCACCCTACCCTTTCACACACACAGAGAGGCTTAGACATTGAGGCCTGCAGTCCTTGCCAAGCTTCCCAGACAGAGCTTTTTATCCTCGGCCTCTCTTAGCTTTAAGCTGACCTGTGACACCCTGAACTAATCATAATGGTTGCTGGACAACTTTGGGTGATCACGCCCCTGTCTGACCTGACAATATTTTAGGTCACATGGCAGTGTAAGATAATAGCGGACCACCCATGATGTAAGAAATTCACTAACAAGAAATATTTTCTTTTATTTATGTTGTCACATAAATAAATAAATAACCTTAAAACTTATTTTAGAAAGTGTTTTTTAATATAGCATGTTCATATACAGATTGCACAGTAAATAAATTGGTAATTGTGCATCTAAATAGATTTTTGTAAGAAGACATATATATTTGACATATTTTATGTAGTCATAGCTAAGTACCTATTGTTACAGCAGCTAGATAGATTTATAAATTCATAAATATATA
>JAGKQL010003228.1:0-17089 GCA_018398635.1 Cyprinodon brontotheroides | reverse complement strand
CCCCCCCCCCCCCCCCCCCCAAAAAAAAAAAAAAAAAGAATCAACTGGGCACACACATCGTTCAACCACATATAATAAATCTATACACATATTTTGTTTTAAAACTCCACTGAAGTTTATTTCACACTTCAGGTTGCAACAAAACAAACTACACCCTCTTTACAGTGGAATTTTTGTGTAACTGTATTTTTTTCATAGTTCTATACTGTAGATTAGAAGAAGGATTCTTTGTTGTCTGTGTTATTTTAAACATATTTCTTTTTTATTTGTAACAATATTTTAACTTTGCTATAATCTATACATTAAAAAGCCTCTGTGCAAAAATGGGTGAAAACATTTTAACAGCTCCCTGGAGAGTTTTTTTCTTTGTAATTTTAATCTCCCATCTTTTCAGTGTGCTGTAGTGAGCCTGCTTTTGCTGTGTAGATCTTCTCAAAATCACGGTTGCAGTGTCACAATCTGTCCATTATGCTCAGTCAAGTAAGCGCTGTTTTTTTTTTCTTCTTCATTCATCATTCTGCTTCCCGCGCCCCCCCTGCAATGCTGCGCCCCTAAGGGGCGCCCCCACACTTTGGGAACCACTGGTCTACTGAGTTATTTTATTTATGTTGTTCTACATTCACAGTTATTTATTTCATGTTATATTTATTGGATTCATTTTGTCCCTTCAGCATTCCATACATCTAAAAGCAATAACGTCTCGATTAATAATGTATAATTACAATAGAATGGGAATTGTTTTATAAGCAAAATAAAAATTAAAAAAACCCATGTAGTCAGAGATCAATAAAGAAATTTCGGCTTATATTAGATTTTTCTACCATGCCAAATAAAACTGAGCCTCCATCTTTGATTTAAAGTCAGCAATTCGGCAGTCATACATTAACTGCAACACAGTCCATCCACAGGAGGAAAGTAATGAGACACATTCATCATTCTCTTTCTGTATCCCACATACTGCTCATAAGGAGAAATTCAAGTCCATTTCAATCAACATATCAAGACTATTTCTAAGAGTACATTTCAGAAAAAACAATCTAGCAGGAATAGGCTGGTTACAGGTAATCTAATCAATTGTCCCAGTTTGGGGCCAGAGCATCCTCTGAACTTCAGAAATCCATTCTCGATTGTTACCTGTTGACAGACAGTCAAGTATAAGCAAGAGGAATAATGTCCTTTTATGCTTACATATTAAACTGTAAATGTCTTCAAATAAAGGGATTTGCTGTATCTGCCACATGAGTGCACATAATGTGATGTATGTCACATAAACACATCAGTTTGTATAAGAAAGTAACCAAAATATTTATCAATCCATACATCCTCCTGAGTTGAAGCCTGACCGTTTCAAAAGTACTCACATTTGTTACTTAAGTAGAAGTATGGGACACCTCGCAGTTTAAAAACACTGTTTAAATGTTGAAGTTCATCAACTTGACCTAATCATAAAAGTGAAAAAAAGCCGCTCCAAAGCTACTTAAAGTATAAAAGTATAAAGTAACCTTAAAAAACAGCCAGAGCCACTATATGAAAAAGCCAAATTTTTTGACTATTTTGAAAAATTCTTTGAGATAGGGCCAAGGATGAGGGAGGTCTGTGTCCGACCTTTCAGACATTTCAACATTTTCTTCTGAATCCGAAATCGTAGCATGGCATAGACAATTCACATTTGTAGTTTGAAGAACACCTGCTTAATTCTGATGATCCTTTAGCTAACCAACTAGTGTTTGCATTATATGACTCATCCAATTACACTAGTTTTCACTAGATGTGGATGGAGCCAATGGTCTGCATTGGATGGAGCACATGACGAAAAATAAATATTTATAAAAATTAAACCGAAGCCAAGAGTAACGAGTTTTAAAAATGTCAGGAATAGAAAGTACAGATACTTGTATGAAAATGTAATGAGTAGAAGTCAGAAGTAGGAAGAAAAATAAGTAATGGAGTAAAGTATAGATACCAAAAACAGTACTTAAGTACACTAACAAAGTATTTGTACCTCTGGTCGCATTAGACTAAAAGTCGCATTTTTTTGAAAAGTTATTCTATCCATGGGATCCGTGTTCTGATAACTGGCGCCTGGTAGGCAACTGCGCTAAGACTTCATTGTTTTATTTCATAAATTAGCATCTGAGAAGCAGTAATAACGCCCTAGTTGCCCTGAAGCCTACTCTGGTTGTTTTAAATATCACCACTACTATCATTAATACTATCACTGTGCATGTACATATAAAAGACCTAGTCTACAGGCCTATTTTATAGCCTCATTTATACTTTTAATCAGTATTGCCTCGTGGCTCTTTGTCAATAAAACGTCAGTCACCATCAAGTATCATTCTTCATTTTTGTTTGATTTTATTTCATCAAATAAAATAAAAATGTTTCATCAAATAAAATAATCTCCAAAGACAGGTACGGTAGTAAAACGGTCCTCTAGTGAAGAAGCGTATTTCTATTCAGTCCTGGTTGTTGTAACTCTAATTTGTTTTGTCGTGGTAAGTTGTGATTTTTTTTTTTCCGGTGGAAATAATAGAATACATGTTGTTGCAGGCAAAGCTGCATAGCGCCCTCTCGTGGTGAAAAAAAAATGTATATATGCTAAATTATAAGTCGGATGACCAGCCAATCCATAAAAAAAACTGTGACTTATAGTCTGAAAATACATAAACCGCTGTCATAGTTGTGCCTTGCCTGTGTGAGTTTTATCTCAACATCTATATGTTCACTGATGGGAATCTGCATATTGAGGAAAATGTGGCATTTTTAGAAAGGTTTGCATGCATGGATTATTGAACTTGATTCAATATTTTTAAGGTCCTGCAGCAATGAAGCAATGTTAATTGCTGAGGTGTTTTTTTTTTTTTTGTCCTTTCCAATAACAATGTGTCAGCATTTATTACTTACCAGGTTATATTCTTTACTCATTGGACATCTTTGTCATTTTTTTTATTTTCTTTAGGACAAAATATCTAGTAAAGGAATTAAGCTCTTTTTAGTGTGATACTGTGATGTAGGTTTCTTCCTGTTAAAGGAGTTTTTCTCTACTGTCGCTACAAGCATGCTTAGTGTGAGGGATTGGTATTAAATCAATGAGTCAACAATGTAATCAACTTATTTTCTCCTTACATAGAAAAACTTTTGAATCAATTTGACTGGATGATCTGGTGAACTGTAAAGTGTCTTGAGATCACATGTGTGTTGTGAATTGCCGCTATTAAATAAAAACTGAATTGAATTGAATATCTCTAACTAAATATTACTGTCCAGCAGCACTTTAAAACACATCCTCTACTGTTGCACATCTATAGAGGTCACATTCATTCCTTTTTTACTTCTCTTTCTTCTTCCTCTTCTCTTTCCTGCTCTCTGTGTCAGATGTTCAGTTATTCCTCTGCCTCCTTTAGTGATAACGATATGTGTAATAATAGTAATATTTTGTCCATTTTAAAGCGTAGATGTATAGAATTGTCCTCCAAATGTAGTACCTGACAACCATTCTGTGTAAATGAGGAACTGTTATGTTCCCCCACCTGTTCTTTTCCTGGGAGCAAGTTACTTACTACTACATCATCAACTCAAACTGGGTGTGCGTAAAACCATATATAAAAAAGGACTATAAAAACAGGAGTAAAAAAGTAACAGAGTTTATTCCAGATCAGGTCGTTACAGGACAGAGAAAAAAATGCTTGGAGCTTGCACAGCTGTGGGCTCAAAAAATCACGTCCGGCGAACTGGATAACGGTACGCCAGGCAGGCGTAGTCATAGCAAGGTTAAATACAGTTAGGATTGTTATTCACACTGGTGGTAATGACACCCGATTACGCCGATCGGAGGTCACTAACATTGGTGTCGTTCGAGTGTGAAAGTTTGCCAAAACAATGTCGGACTCTTGTAATTTTCTCTGGTCCCTCCCTGAATTTGACCAGTGATGATATTTAGCTGCATGTCGTCAACCGCTGGTTGTCTAGGAGGTTTTTCTCGCTCCGAAAACAACGTGGGCAATATTAATAATTGGCAATCCTTTTGGGGGGAACCTGGTCTGATTCGGAAAGATGGCTTTGAATGGTGCAAATTTAGGTTAGTTTTTCAAAACCCTTACAACCCAGGGTAGAGCTGAGCAATATGACCTCAAATCAATATCACAATGAATTGGGCAATTTTAACTTAATAACACTCCTCCATCAGAAATAAAGGCCTATGCAGGAAATACAACTGATCTATTTAAAATTTACTTATTCAATAAAATCTATTGCATATTATTTTCAATTAAACATTCAACAAATTCTCTCTGAACAGGAGAAAAATGTTACCTGTCTTGCAAACATTTTTGACCAAAGGTAATGTGGCCTTTTACACATCTTTGAACTGAACAGCGTGGTTGTGCTGTAGGTGGTGGAGGTTGGATTTGTACTTTGGTAAGTCCATACAGTTTTCAGACAAACTTTGCATTTCATGTTCTTTTGCTCTAGATCAGGGGTAACCAATGAAAAATCAGCGCGGTCCGAATAAAGAAAATCATCAACCAGTAAAGGTCCAGAGACATTTTTACTTATAATCCGTTACTTTAAACAGAATTTAACACTGAAATAAAATTAGATGTTTATGCATCCATGTTATACATTTTTTTTTTTTTATAAAATAAAAAAAACAGAAAATTTTTCCATTTTAAAATCTAAAGTGTCGTTTGAAGTAGAGAACAACAATCTTTCAGTTTGGAATATAGACCAGGCATCCCCAAACTCGGTCCTCAAGGCCCCCTGTCCTGCAGGTTTTAGAGGTTTCTCTGCTTCAGCACAGCTGGTTATAATGATTGCAGTAGACCACAAGCCTGTTAATCAGCTTTCAATTAAAATCAGCTGTGCTGGAGCAAGGAAACCTCTAGAACCTGCAGGACAGGGGGCCTTGAGGACCGAGTTTGGGGATGCCTGATATAGACAATTTCCTGACTCACGTATTTTATAAGACACCTGAACTGACCGTTTGTTTTGTTTTCTTTCTTTTTTCTGGCTTAATGAGAGCAGTGGGCTTTACGCTGCGCTGTGGGTTTTATAAAACTGGGTTTTAATGGTGACCACGCCGTTCTCCAGCACATATCACGGTGCTCATTCGTGAGCCTGGATCGATATTGTTCATGGTGGAGAATCCTGCTTCACAGCCGCAGGTTGAGCCAAACATACTCAAAATGTGCAGGGTCATCTTTGAGCACCATTTCCCTTTTCTTTTACCAGTTCACTGCGCCTCTTCCAGCAATCCACACTTTCTTTTTCTCATCATCTTCTCCTTCTTTCCCATTGCCCGGCTTGCCACAGGTTTGCCTGCTGTGTCTAAAAGTAGCAGCAGCAGCAACCCAGACTGACGCAGCTCATTGACTGAATTGGATCACATGTAGCCTGGTTCCAGGCGCTCTGGAGGGCTTTACCATGTTAACAGGAGAAGCAGAATTTAGACAATGTTGTTGGAAAACATGCAGTAATTTAGAAATGTTTTAAATCAGGTTGGTTCCGGATCGGCCAGCAGGTGGGTCCGGATCCGGATCCTGGTCCTCTAATCCGTGACCTCTGGTCTAGAGTAACCTGAGCTGACATTACCTCCATCCAGGACCCTTGCAGGTCCATGGTCAGGAAAAGCTCAGCTGCAGATCCCACACACCCTGGACAGAAAGTGTTTAGACCAGAAGTCTAAACTATGTTGGAAAAATAAAATATGTGCAAGACTGAAGAAAAATGTAACCAAGATTTAAATCACCTATAAACACTCGGTGTCATTAGTACTTATTGCTCCTTTAATGCAAATATGATGTGAAAGTTACAGAAAGATCATAAAACTGATATTTTAGCAACACTATCATGAAATAAAGTAGAGCACAAATAATAGAGCAAGAATTAACTGTTCTTAGTCAGGGTTTAGACCAAAACACTGATATTCAGGAGCAGACTCCCATGTTAAAGATCTCTGATTTAGATCTAATGTCCAGATAAGAACTAAAGAATTTACACACAAGAAAGTTGCATCAGACACAGTTTTTCTTGTCAGTCTGATGAACACGTAACAGTCTGAGCGCCCAGATTGAAATATATACATATTTAAGCATATTGTTTCATGTTTTTTTTGTAAAAAGATAAATATCTACATATTTACAAAAAACATTTCTGTTTCCCCTCCTATATGTTTGTTAAAAAGTTTTGAGACCAAAGAGAAACCACAATCACATTCCTTGTTTGTCTGCATAACCAACTTACTTACCCTACTTAATGTGGATTTTTTTTTTTTTATTATGCCATATATAACTCAAATCATTTAAAACTAGATGTAGTCCCCTTTAAAATAAGCACTCTTCAATTTTCTTATTTCAACTATTCTTGCTGCCTAAATCCTTAAAGTCGTAGGGAAAACATATTTAAATGTCAAATCATTATGGCTTAAACATGTATATAAATGTACTGTTCATCAGACAATATTGTCCCAAAATGTAGAAAATTTCTATTAAAAAAAATGTATTTTATGCAGGCCAGTTAGTTATGTCAGCCTGAACACCTAAATTCGGCCAATTATATATCAACAGTCATCCGCCAATCAAATATTTTTCATAGCATCTTGATTCTTATGTCGCAGCTAATATACGCAACGGTTGAAATAAAAATAATTTCCTTTCCCATTGAGTTCCGTCCCAGTGTTCACGGGGATGGACGTCTGTGTCTTCAGCAGGCGTAGAGCTAACAGAACTGGCAGCGTTGCGAGGCAAGGGCTCAAACATGTACGGCTGGAAGCCTTCTACCAAACCAAGCTTCTGCCGCCCTGGCGTCCTCTTCCACAACATCTTTGTCCCCACTTTCATCCTCTAAATGAAAAATGTATGACGGAGGAGACTCATCCATGACCTCTGACACAAAACTCTCCTCCTCTTGCATGTTTCCACTGTCCATAGCGTTCCTTGACAGTGTCGTTTCTAAGTCACCAATTTAGTGCTACTTGGTCCCAATGGAATTTCCCATTGGGAACCTACTGGCACTAAGTTGCTAACTGGTTAGCAAGATGCTTTCGACAAACCGGGCACAACCAAACTTGCTTGCGAATCGCCACAACAATCCCGCCCCCTTGATAAAGGACCAATCACTTTCCCTTTATTCACTCTTGTACCAAGTCGGGCACTGCCACTTTCGAATTTGAAATGCAGCGACTGGAACTTCCTATTTCATAATTTTGCTTCAGGTTTTATCTCTATTCTCCCACACTGCAGGAAATCTTAGTTCAATCATAATGTTCTTATCTCTGCTTTCAAATAGTAGCATGCGCCTGGAGTCTCTTGCACCTGTTTGGCTGTGACTCCATCCTGGAGAGAAATATCAGCTGTGCTGCTGCCATCAACACCTTTGTTTATAGATTTTGGAGATCGGCCTTTTTTTCCCAGTGTATTCCTGTTTCTCTGACTGACGGGGCCACCTTTTACAGTTGACATTTGTATCTCTGCTTCTGTCTCCTTGAACCTCAGTTGTCCTCGGCAGATGGCCGCTAACACTGAGCCTGATTCTGCTGGAGGTTTCTTCCTGTTAAAGGAGTTTTTCCTCTCCCCGCTGTCGCCACAAGCATCATTAGTGTGAGGGATTGCCTTCGAGTAAAGCAGTCAATGCAATGAATTGGTTTTCCTTAAATAGAGAACTTGAATCAGTTTGACTGTATGATCTGGTGAACTGTAAAAGGCCTTGAGGTGACAAGTGTTGTGTGTTAGGATTCCAGTTTGTGTGGATTGTTTCTGTGTTTCCTCTCTCCAACACCAGGTGGTGCCCTGTCCTTGTTGGGCCTCCCTGCAAACCTGCAGCTCGTTGGGTCATTACCAGAGGAGTACTAGAGCAGCGGGCTGTCACTACCTCGATGCCAGAGTGTTTGCCAGTTTTGGGTACTCTAGCCAAGCTGAGATTAGCAGAGTCTAAACCTTAGCATTGTTTCTCTGATTCTTATCTTGTTTTTTTGTCTTTGCTCTTCGGCAGGAAGCCTTCCTGTGTAACTGGATAGCCTGGACCTTCTCCCCCTGGAAGGATTTACTGAATCACACTGAGCAGGGGAAAATCTCCACACGATCTGTTCAAGTCCTCATCTGGAAAACCAAGTGACAGTCCACTCCTGTACACCTCTGGGTCCAATGTGTGTCTGCCTGTCCACTCTCCAACGAGTTCCCTCTTCTCTAGATTAAAATCCCCACAAACTGGATTCAAGGATTAACATAGAGACCCCTAAAAGTAAATTTCTCTCCAGCATATTCAAGCCTCAGTCATTTTTCCTATTGTCCCTGAACTGATCACTGTGAATTCCCCTTCAGACTTTCCGGTTCATGCTTCACCAGTCTGCTGAGTTCCAGTTTCCTCTTCAGTGTTTTTCTACATTGAATAAACCTGTTAAACTTTTACCCTTGGTCTCAGAGTGGTTCTCTGCATGTGGGTCAGATCTCTAAAACCAATTATGAAATTGTAAATTGGCACTATAGAAATAAACTGAATTGAATTGGAACAGCGACTTCCCTACGACTTTAGTAGACCTTAAGGTTTGTTGTTAGCCTCTGCCAAAAAACTTAAAATGAGTCGTCATCCGGATTAGCTTTTCCAAAAACCATTTGTTAAAATCAATTAAAAAAATGACTCATCAGACATAAAAATATCTTTCTTCTTTGGCATCACAGTGGACAGACCTACAGCCTAAACTTCAGGAGCTACCAAGAAGCAGGAGCAATTACAACACTGCTGTTACAGAGTGGTTGTAGAGTGTCGAGCTGTGAATGAGCGCAGGCGGTGAGGATGAGTGTGAGTGTGTTTGTTAATCAGACTGTGAACAGCCAGTCTGTATCTGGCAGACATCAGGTTGTAAAGTAACGGATTGACCGCGGCACTGAGGTAGAAGAGAACAGAAGAAACCAGCGTGAAATACTGAGACAAGTAATACAGAAAGTAAATGTTAGCGTCTTGGTGAGAGTGTGTGTTGTTTAGGATGGTGTCATTGTTTGTGACATAAATGTACAGGTCGGAGGGAGTGGTGGTAGCGAAAGGTTTGGGACTTAGAGAAAATGGCGTCCTCTTTGACATTTTGTGTGTGGTACTGTTGTAAAATTTACATTTTGTCTTAGTGTTCTCTAGAGGTGAGTCTTTGGCACACATGTCACAGAATATTTCGTGTGCCTCTGGGAGAGTTTCCACCTCTTCAGTGTGAGAGAGGGAATCAGGGGAAATGAGTTTTTGAGTCAGGGGAGTTTCTTGATCCAGTATTGACGTCTCTGCTACGTGACATTAGGTGGAAAAGTAGGAAATGGCGTCCATATATAGGTGTCTTGTTCTCAGCACCAGAGCGGCGAAAGTCCAATATGGTCCGACCAGCGTGGAAGGGGAAGCCAGCAGAGCACAAATGCCAAAGGCGATAACTCCTGGTGCAATAAGATAGAGACAACAAAAGAATATTAGAGGCTGCAGTGATGGAACACAGTTAAACCATCTGTTGTCCCTATATATAATTAAGTTGACGTTGACACATACAGTATAAATCCTTGAACCTTTTAGAAATTTTAAGCAGCTGTTTTTGTCCATAACATATAAACTTAGATCCACAAGTAAAAGTTTGACACTGCTTCATCACTTATTACTAACAGTGCTTTAAAGCTGCAGTCTGTAACATAGAGAAGAGAGCAGACTTCGACTGAAAATTTGAAGAAAAACAGGTTTCACGCCACTCCCCACCCTCTCTGCTTCACTCATGCCCCACCTCCAAGCTCCACCCCCTCTCACAGCACCTCTTGCTGCTACACAAGATCGACCAGAAGCATCAAGCAGCGTCACGCGGCATGGAGTGTGAACCGGTAAGAGCGATAACACTCACCTCCAAGCAGCTAGATATAAGATGCTGGTTATACCAGTTGCGGCGTATTCAGTTGTGAGGGGGCAGTAAGGAAGTTTCTCTTTTGTGGTGGCTGTCACTCCGCCATGATTCCCTGTACGTCCTCCTGATCCAGGCGGTGCTGGGGGTTCACTGTGTGAGCTGTGATTGACACTTCAGGCAGCTTTGGCTGTGGGATTCCCGAGACTCGTCATATTCTTTCAATTGGAAATACAGGCAGTAGGCAGACCAATTGGCAGTTTTCTGGAGTTACATATCCATGTACTGCTGTCTGGGCATAGGGACAGTTTTTAGCCAATATGACAAAAAGTGATTTTTAAAACACAGACTTCAGCTTTAAGCTGCAGACACCGTATGTTTCTGACAATTATTTTGAGCTAAAAGATGAAAAAGCTTTTGAGCCTTTATGACACTACCTACCCAAGTATCAAATTGGTTGTTTGCATAATTACTAAACATCTGTTTATTTTTGATGCATCTGGACTGAATTTGGTAAATTCTGTTGTAATGTCACAAGCTGGCATGATTTCTTCTGCTCTTTTTGAAATGTTGTTTATTCTATGCTGTTTGCTCAGAATTAAGCAAGATTACAGTAGCATAGATTGCAGTACTACAAAACAAGGTCAAGGTCTTACAAGATGACCTTGAAGAGAACAACCTGTTACAGAAAACAGAAAAAGGTACGGCAACCTTAAGCTCTCTCCTTAATAACCTCAGAACAAACGCCAGCTGCTAAGCCAACAAAATTTATCTTTGTTTGTGGATGACTTTAAATGCTTTTGCAACGAGAAAAACCCTGATATATAGAAGGTTGGTTGTAGCATGCTGTCTGAAACCTCAAAGGGTATCACACAGATCACAGAATCATATCCAACCTCAAAGAACCTAGTCATTTACATCGGATAACAGAATGATGTTGCTAAGAGGCAGTCACAGTTATTGAAAGGAGATGTGATTAATCTACTGAACACTTTGAAACAGACACATTTTACAGTTTAGAGTTTCCTACTATTGAATTTATTGATAATCTTAATATCTTCTGGAAAGAGAGAGACCTCTTCAAGAGAGATGGATTTCACTTGAATAGAGCAGGTGAACTGCTAACTTTGGTGTCAATATTTTCTGCTTCCCGAACAAACTACGATATGAATGAAAGCAGATAAAGAGTTTCCCTGATGATAAACGTCACTCTGCTGAGGATTTGGAATGGGGAACAAAAACAGAATGAATAAATAATAAAGAAGATAATAGGCATTGACTGATTGCCTCGAGGGCAGTTTTTTCACACCAAGCATGCTGTAGCGGCAGTAGAGAGGAAAACTCCCTTTTAACAGGAAGAAACCTTCAGTAGACTCATCTGTCTACCTGAGCAAGCAAATAAGCTTTAGGTCTCTGCAGCAGTTTGGTTAATGCGTTGAGATAGATTTGAAGATATGCTTGGTGGAGCAGTGGTTAGCACTGCTGCCTTGCAGCTTGAAGGTTCTGGGTTCAATTCCCAGCCTTGGGTCTTTCTGCATGGAGTTTGCATGTTCTCCTTGAGCATGCTCACCAGGTACTCCGGCTACGTCCCACAGTCCAAAAACATGATTGTTAGATTAGTTTGCTCCTCTAAATTCATGGTGGGTGTGGTTGTTTTTCTCTTTGTTGCCCTACGATAGAGTGGTGTACCCTGCCCCTCGCTGGAGATAGACAGCTGCACCCCTCCGCTTGGGACGGAAAATGGATGGATGGATTTTACCCTGTTTTAGAGAGAAAATGAAAAGCTCTAACAAACTAACTTAATTGCTGAGATTTTGTCTTACTTAATATAATACATAATTATATTACAAATGTAAAAAATATAAATGTAAAAACGAAAACAAAGCTTTTTGGTATAACTTTTTGGCCGCCATGATGCAGTCCCTGATATCTCAGTAGGTGGTGTAGCTTATCTCTGGTACCCTCTTCAAGCGTCCACCAGGCTAATGCCTGTTCCCTGGCTAAAAATCATTGGTTGTTATCATTAAAAACTCAACCTTAACTGGATGCATCCTAACCTCCATTTCACTGAAACCTGGACATCCTTTGCAGTTCCAGCCCTTGCACATGGATCCCCGCTCTTTTTATGGGGATCCAGGTGGAGCACCAGGTGGCGTGGTCTGCACTGTTATTCCACGTGACAACGCAAAGAGGGACAATCACAAACTAGCTTTGGGTCTATATATGGCCGAGGCGGTGAGGAAGCGGGGGCAAGTTTGTGCGACAACGGGGGGACATGAGGGTAAAAAAGAGGGGGGATCCAGTTGGAAAAAGGGTCCCAGCGTTCTCGTGCACCTCACTCTTCTAGCTGGTCCATCTTCACAAGTCGTTTTCCACAATGGCGGTCATACAAATGGTAGGTACCAAACAGGAAATACGCATAGTGTAGAGCGGATGTAGATTTGACCAATCAGATGCCTCTTGTCTGTGGCACTGTCTGCAGTTGCAATTCTGGAGAGGTGCACCAGAGTGTCTGCGGCAGGCGGGGGCACATTTCCATTGAATGCGACACACTCAATGGACGACCTGGTTTCTGAGTATAAATCAGTCATAACAGGGCAACTTTGGGATTTTCTGTCTACTTAATCACTTTCCAACCTATAGGCAGTAAATTACTATTTCTAAACCTAAGGTTTGGAATAAAATGAAGACCCCCAATAATGTTGTAGTCATTCTAATTATGTAGAAACATATTTAACAATGAATGCATTCAAATACATGGCTGGAAATGTTTTGAATGCTAAATAAATGTTATTTATACTTTTAAAGGAGAAATCAGAATTGGCTAAATCGAGTATCTGCTGGGAAATGTTTTACAAATAGAATTTTTTTTGTATCCAGTCAAATGGTGTGTTTGTTTACCTAACATTTTCACAGTGCTTTCACCGGTGACTCTGATCTCTTCTGCTGCTCTTTGGGCGAGCTTAAAATTGTAGTCAATGAGGGGTGTAAACCAATCCCAGGATGCAAAAGGAACCAGGAAGTACACATAGAGAGAGAATCATCATGGCTGATGGGGGCCTGAGGATATGATGCTGTGTGCAGCGGCACTCTCTCCTATCAGTTTCTCCATCCAGCGATAATCACCGCTTCCTCCTCCTCATCTTCTTTCATTTTGTTTTGCTGATCTTTCTCAAATTCAATCTTCTTTCCTCTTCAATAGACTCTTCAGCGTTTTCAGGTTTTGTATTTATTCATTGGTATCTCCTCTTTTCCATGGATATCCTTCTTTTGATCTGCTTTTTCTCTCTTCAAACCGTTTAAAGTCTGCCAAGTCTTTATCCCAGCCTTCGTTGTTTTTGTCTCCCATATTTATTTCCTCTAATCGTGGATCCAGCAAAGCCATGAGTGCACCTCCTCTTTCCCCTCCACTCATCTTCATTCCTCCCTGTTCTCCCTCTCCTCCCATCCATCCTCCGTCCTCCTTCCACTGGCTTAGGCTGAAGTCCTCTCTCCCAACATCCTCCACTCCGACCATGATTAACACAGGCGAAGCACTGACAGCTGCCCCCAGCCACAGGCAGCCAATGATGACCCTGGTTCTCCTGCGTGTCACAACGGTTTTAGCCGTGATCGGCCAGCATACTGCCAGGTACCTCTCCAGGGAGAGGAAGGTGATGTGGAGGATGGTGCAGAAGGTGCAGCATTCTGAAAGGAACATAGTCAGCTTACATGCAAGGTCTCCCAGTGGCCAAGGTCTGGGTCTCCAGAGCTGGAAAAGACAGAATGTACATCTGATTAGTTAAGACGATGATAAACATGTAGATATGCAAAAAGCATACAATGGTACTTTTAAAAAAATGAAAGAATGTGAATACCTTTGTATTACTGTACAACGCTGTTACTCTCATACAGTTTAGATCGATTCAGTTGGTTAACACACCCACATTACCCCTGTCCTAACAACCCAACCTTTTTGAACAGCTAAACAGCACTGAAATACATATTGAAATAATTTACCTAAAATCAACTTTAAATAATAAAACTATTACATCTAAAATGTAATTACTTAAATCGAACAGTTTTTTTTTCATTGCGTCACAAAATTAATTATTACTATCAATACATTTCTGTCAAACAATGCCTCTAAAATGAGGTCCTTTATGCAATTCATTTCTACCACATCACCGCCACATTTACATTGTCCCCCGACTTTGGGAACCACTGTATCAAAGTATTATACTACTATATAAATATATATACCAGCAATTATTTGGGTTAGTCATCAATAATCGTTCAAGGGAATAATCTTTGAAATTGATTTAGTAACCAAATAATTGTTCCTGGGTTGTGGAGGGGCCGATGCCTATCTCTGGCAGTATCTGGGTGAGAGGAGGGGTACATCCTTGGCAGGGCAACACAGAGACAAACAACCATGCACACACTCACACCTAAGGATAATTAACCCAAAAGTCCTGTTTTTGGACAGTGGGAGAGAACCCATGCATGCACAGGGAGAACATGCAAACTCCATGCAGAAAGACCACAGGCCAGGAATCAAACCCAGAGCCTTCTTGCAGTAAACCAACTGCGCTACCCATTGTGTCACCCTGCAGCCCCTGTACAGGCTCTAAATTGGGCCATTTGTTGAATGAATTATTAAGCCAAAACTGTACAAGGATATGAACATTTACAGTAGCATTTGAAATGGAAGACCAGATCTTAGCCAGTAAATATGCTGTATCCAAATCCAAAATGAGCATAAGTTAAGTGCTTAAACCATTAACAATGTCTTTTAGATGTGTTTATAAGCTTTACATCAGAGGTCTTTGTCGGGTTCATAAAATGTAGGTTTTTGCAAAAGAAGAACTTGAAATACATCATCATCGATAATTTCTGCAGAAAGGAGACAGTTGAACCCCAAACTCAAACAGGCTGTCTCCCACTGGAACTCCTCCACAGAGCATTTATTAACAGAACATGACACATGGTTACAAACAGAGTATTGTTCTGACAGAACAATTGATCCAGTTCGAAGACGAATGCTCCATCAGAATGACAAACAATGCAGGATGGTCTCCTGACTGAATCATGAGACAAGTGGAGCATCCCTTGCAAAAATTTTTATAAGCTTGAAATAAATTTTATAATCATCATTGAATAAACCAAACAGTCTTCAACAGGGGTGTCATGGCTCCTAGGAGGTCCCGCAGTTACTGCATCCCGAGGAGTGCATGAGAATAATTTTATTTTTATAATCCCCGCAATTTTTCCGCTAGTTTTAATGCCTTTTGTCTAAACATTAAAATGAATTCAACACACTGAAGTAAACAGCAGGTGAATGGAGGCAGAAAGATTTTTCACAGAATTTTTAAAACCGACCGCGTTTTCATGTCATTCTAAAAGAAGGAATCAGAATCAGAAATACTTTTAATAATCTCAGGGGAAAATTGCTTTCATTACATTACTCCATCTGTATTACCAGGTGACTAAAGGACAGTTTGATATAACACAGTTTCATACAATAAAAATAATCAGGGGTCCCCGCCCATCCCGCCATTAGTTTGGGGTCCTTGGCCTGAAAAACATTGAAGCCCCTGCTTTAAGTTTTTAATAATTTCCTGATTTCACTATAGAATTGAACTTTTGAGCTAAACACAAAAATTCCATTGGGTATTAACATTGTTTTCATCTTAAACAAACTTGCTTTTCGGACTTTCAAGCTGTGGAGAATGCTTGAAGAAAACCCTTCTAGAGACCTTGTGGTGTTTGTTAAAAATAAATACCTCTAATGAAAAGTTAATTAAGAAAAAGTTGGTGAAAACTTCTGTCTGTTGATGTGCAACACTGAGTCCGATGAACAACCAGAGACCCAGCATTGAGTGGTTCTACCGATCATCAACAATTTTATGTGGAAAACTTAAAAAAGTTTTGCATCTGTTCCTTTCTTTAAATAAGTCCCGCTGAAAATATTTCATATATGATCTTGTATATGTGTAGACAGAACAAGCATGCAGAAATTGCCTTATAGAGATCAGGAAGCAGAGGAGGATCAGCACTCGGGTAGCCATGTGGCTCAGGTATAGATATGTGAAACTTCTCATATGTAGGCAGGTGCCAGACCACCAATGGTTTCATGTTCCCCAAGGCTGAAATAACATCAGTGGAATATAGATCACAGTCACACAAACTGGAAACAAGAGAATAAAAGTGTTTTGGATTAAAATGTTTTTTTTTAATAATGTTTCGATAAAAGTTTCTCACAGACTAATAATTAGTGTTTACAACCTGTTGAGTGTATTCTGTTTTTACAAATAGATCAAATTTAGAGTTAAAATCAATTATAATTCTTTCAGAGACTGATGCCAAAAAAGTTAACATTTCGTTATTATTCCTTTTCTGCTTCCATTTGCTGTTTTAAATGATCATTCCTTTTGGTAAAAATACACCTTATGCAATATTTAACAGATAAAAGGTTGAGTAAACACAATACTGAACCTCAGTCTGTTCAACTGGAATATTACACAGCAGAGAAAAATCAATTCTTTTGAATCGGTTTTTTTTTTTTTTTTTTACAACCTATCAAGAAATATTTGGTGAGTACTCTTTAAAATACCATATATTTGCATTTTGCATAATAATATATTTGACCTGATGCCTTTACATGATGTATCTTTGGGTGCTGAAGTGCATTGATTTGTGCATTTTGAAACTGTAATGTCAGGGTTAGGTTTGAGGTTTTTGACGACCTAGAAATGCGCAGAGCCAGGGAGGCAGAGGGGTCGGTTTCAACTCAGAGGTGAGTTGAAGATTCAAGCAACTGAGGCAGGAATCCAAAAATCCAACATAAAAATGTAAAACAAACCAGAACCAAGGAGAACATAAGTGGAAAAACAAGCATGAGGAGCCAGGGAACGAGGAGGAACCAGCACTGAGAAACTGCACAGGTAAAAGTATTCTATGGCTGACTGAACAAAGAGAGGACTAACGAGCTGGGATTGGGAGCAGATGAGAACAGAGGCTTCTAGAAGGAGCTTAGGGAAAAAGGGGAACAAAAAAAAAACCCTAAGGAACTCAAATACAGCCAGAAACACAACAATATATGAATTAAACCAATAAAACTAGAGAACAAAGAAAAACATGAATCAACGTGAAACTGAAAACTCAACGAAAACTTAACAGAACCAAGACTGTGACAAGTAAAGGCAGAAAGAAAGAAAGAAAGAAAGAAAGAAAGAAAGAAAGAAAGAAAGA
>JAGKQL010003227.1:0-24838 GCA_018398635.1 Cyprinodon brontotheroides | reverse complement strand
CTATCTATCTATCTATCTATCTATCTATCTATCTATCTATCTATCTAGAATTCGGAAAATACTATATTTTTCTGCAAAAACTGTACACAAACAACATGTAAAGAAATTCACAGCTAATACACAAAATGTTTGTCACAATATCAGCGTCTTACCTCTATTCTATTGTGAAAAATCTCCACCTTATCCTTTAGTTAACCCCCACGCCTCTCCAAACAAAACTAACCCATAGTAGGTTTCCCAATTAATAGTAAATACAAAACAAAAAAAATCACATCCCTACATCAGAGAATGTGGGTTTTTCAAATTGATTCACCCAGGTGACTTATTGTGACAGTCCCTCAGCTAAAACACAAAAAAAAAAAAAAAAAAAAAAAAAAAAAAAAAAAAAATCAGATGTAGAAACATTATTTACACCTGAGGATGGTGTCAAACAGTTGGTTTTAGGTCCAAGTAGGATCGAACAAATGTGCAGCAAATGTTCAAAATTATGCCAATAATATGTAGAATATGGCACAAGACATCTATCTATAGTTAATTAGCAAAAAAAAAAAAAAGGCTACATGCATGGGTCAAATAGTCTCTTCAAATTTTTTTTTTAACCAACTTGCCATCCACCTGATGGTTTATAGTTGATTTTTACAAAATGAATGGTCCTAGAGTTTTTTTTTTATTCCAATTAACTTTTGACAGTCAATTTTAACTAGGCTCATTTTTGTGTCATAGTTGTCTTTTTATTATATCTTTTATTCAACATGCAATTTTAGCAATAGTAATGAGCTTTTCTTCCAGTTTAGTTTATTACAGCTGTCAGGAGTCATAAACAGAATGGGGTGAACAGCAACCAGGGTCTTTTCGAGAAATTACATTTGATGGGTCAGAAAAAATATATAACATTCAGGCATATGGAGGATGATCGGTGCACAACAAAATTAAATAAATAACTTGTTATTGTACTAATTTGATTGTTATAGTAATTATCTAAGCATCATAATTTTTTAATACAATAAATACAGAATTTATCAAATAAATGTAATTAAGTGATTTGGTACATTTTAGAAATAGTAATATTTAGAAGTGTTATTTTGTCAATTTTTTCTGTGTGGAAAAAGAAACGTTTTAGAAATTAAAGGGCAAAATTAAAAAATAATTTTCCAAAATAGAGAAACATAAAAATATGAAATAAATGAATTCATATTGAAAGAATTACATTAAAAAAAAATGGTAAATCACTTTATTGTCCCAATAATGGGGAAATTGCCTTCTGCATTTTCACTCATTCCCTTGGGGAGCAGTGAGTTACACTGTGCGGCACCCAGGGTGTGGGGTTAAGGGTTTTGCTCAGGACCCAGAATGGAGGCTGGGATCAACTGGATACTTTTATGCAGTACATCCCGGGGCACAAAAGTACACCGCTCTATCTAACCCACTAGGCCAACACTCCCTTAAATATACTATTAAAAGCTAGCATTAAATAATTAAATGTACAGTTTATTCATTAAAAAAATACATTTACCATTAAATTGTTAAGTAATTCAATAATTAGAGGTGTCATTAAATCCAGTTCAAATGTTTGTTAAGCAACTTTAGTTATTTAAACACACTGAATCCCTATTATCGGGTTAATAGACGCTTTACTGCTAAAAAATGGTGGCTTTCACTATGAAGCAATCAGTAGAACTATTCCTAAAATGCTCTGATAGCCTGATTTTCTCATGCTTAATTTTATGTGTGTCATTCAGAGAAATATTCAGGATGATGGAAAAGTAGTGTATCATTGTGCTGTATTTCTGCTGGAAAGTCTTTTCAAATACTACATAAAATCGCCCCAAAATTCACTGACTTTTTGGCCCGACTGGAGAATTTTTTGGTAACTTAAACTTAAGGTAAGTTAAGGTAACCTTAACTCCTAGAATAATTACAAAGACATTGTGTGACAGCAGAAACTTCAGACCATAAAAATTATAACTGAATGTTGTAAAAAAAAAATCTTAATTTTATTATCAGAAATCCATCCATCCCTCTCCAAATACAATGAGAGTCAGTTTTGTCTACAGAATAACAGGTGCCCTCCATGCAATGCATGGGGCATGGAATGTCATGGTGCCATGCAGTGGTGGCTGGTGGAGCTTTTCTATAGGGGGCCTATAAATTCAAAAATAGATGCTTACCAAAGCCATTCAAACGTTTACTAAATTATCACCCTAGTATATTTATATGAATGCCAAAAAAAAAAAAACATTATAAAAACACTTTATAAAAAGCAAAACATTACTTCATGTACAGATTTATTTTTTTTACATATACATGTAGGGCACAGAAGAACTGCTTGCCCCCCTCCCCCTGAAAAAATCTGTGGATGGGCCGAGGTAATTGTTGATAAACTTCCATCTTACCAAGGACATTACCCGTGGTCAGCGTTCTGAGACATATTGATCGCACTCATCACACACACAGTCTCCAAATGTCAGACTGACTTACTTGTGATTAAGCCTCTGATGTGACCCTCTGCTGAAATTTCTGTCTTGTGTTACATGTGCCATGAATTGACTGCTTTCCTTGTCCAATGGAGAGAAGAGGTAATCCCATTCTAATTTACTTTCCACCCAACTTCAAACAAGGCACCTCCAGAGCTGCGGTGTGACTTCATTGGGAGGACACTTTCGATAATTATGGGGTGGTGCTTAGGAGTGGTTTGCTTTGATTACTTCTATTTCCCTCCTAGGATTTAAGACAAAGTGTCTCCAGTGCTTGTCCTCGAAAGTCGCGTCCTACTCTCCCTGCAGATTTTAGATGCATCTCTGAACCAGCAGGGTGGTGTACTGATGTTGGCTGGCATTCAGATTAATGAAAAGTAAACCTCTGCAGTTAACCAGCAAAAAGTCATGGTCCTCTCTAACCTGACCCGGCCCAATTGACAGTTTTTGAAGGAAAACAGTGCACCTCTCTGAGCAGTTTGTGTTATGTTCACTGCAAATTTAAAATAAGTAGCATAAAATGCACTTATAAATAAAATGCATTTAATTCGCTTCACGGAAAAAAGTTTAATAAGATGATCTGCCATTGGAATTAATATTTTTACTCTTATAAGAAAGAATTAGATATTAGGCAGTTGAAATAAATGCAAATTATTATCTTAAATGTGAATTGTCTTATTTGATTGGCAAATGGTCACACCAACTTAGTTCAAGAAAAAAAAGCAGCTATAAAAAAACAATTTATTTTTCTTTTGCAGTGCTGTGATTGCTGCTGAGTAAGTCAAATATCAACAAAATGATAGACTCTGTGATTAGAAACATTACTTTTTATTACAAAAAGGGTGGCTATATTGGCCAGTGTTTTTGGGAAGGTTGAGGGTTGTTTTATCTAATTCTCTCTCAAACAAATAGGAAAAAAAAAAAATTTTTAGAAACATTTTTTTCTCATTTTAATTGTGTTATAATTCTGTGTAATGATAGTTTTTTTTCATATTCAGCTAAAAATCAGAATCAAATACTTGTTTTCCCAAGGGGAAATGACTTTTGTTACACTTCAGTTACAGTTTTATATGATATATACACACATCCAATTATACAATATAATAATGATAAAAAGTATATATATATCTGTGCGTATATCTATGCATATGTGAAAACAAAATCAAATAAAGTGAAAAATCAAGTAAAAGAGATAAATCAAGTAAAGTGATCCGTATGCGTGCAAAAATAGTGCATAAATGTCACGGCATGGGGGTAAGAATGATTTCCTGTGGTGCTCTGTGGTGCATCTGGGTAGGAGGTCTTCTGCTGAGGGTTTAGGTCTGCTGGTTCAGTGTGTCCATCTTAGGCGTGTGTCGCCTAAGATGGACTGAAACCCGACAGCATCCTCCTCTCTGCCACGGTGGTCAGGGGTGTCCAGCTGCTCCCCCCGCAACATCTCTTTGATCCAGTTTGTTCACTTGTTGTTTTCAGCTTAATTTCAGCCCACTGTCCCAGCATGTGACAGCCAAAGAGGCGTGTTAAAACAAGCAAACTGGCAAGCTTAAACATCAATTTTTTTATTGAACTCGTTTCAGCTATATTTACTATTTCTGGATTAATCAGACCACAATAGTTTAAAAAAAATCTGTTTCACTTTTCTCTCTCCTCTGTGTTGCTGAGTAGTGCTGCAGAGTACAAAAGCTTTGTTTATTCCCCTTCACAGGTTGATGATTTTGTTGATGGGGTTGCTAGTTCTCTCTGCGTACTGCCTAAGGCCCCGTCCACTGCAAGGAAAACCCTGGCCTAAACGCACAAATTTTTCACCAAACCAGCCTCTCATCCACACGGTCAGGCGTTTCTGGGGGTCTGTAAAGCGATCATTTTTTATTCAGCCTTCAGAGTGGAAGATTTGAAAATACGTTTTTAGCGTTTCCATCTTTACGCCCTAACCAATATTTTTTACACGCATGCGCCATAGCGCCGCCTCTACACACGCATCTGCGCTTAGTATCACAACTACAACAATGCCGTTGCTTTGTACTACTCACCCTGCTGTGGGGCTTACAACAGAATCTTCTTCTTCTGGAATATCGCCAGGAAGAACAGAGCAATATCGACCACATAGTTCAGCACCTGACCTGACTGAACCGCTAAAATGGACCAGGGCAACCATGTATAAATATTAGTGCATGCCCAACATTTAGGTAAACATTTTTGCTTTGGCACCACAAGCGCCACTTACAGGCCTGGCATACATTTTGCAGCGTTTTCATGCATTCGTTGTGAGCGATCACATTTATTTTACCGCCTCCGCCTTTACTGGCAAACGTTTTTGGAAAATATCGCTTTCATGTTAGTTTTGACTTAGGTGTGGGCCCGGGCCTTGTGACAACGCGGCTGTAATGTCTAAGTGGAAATGAAACCGCTTAAGGAAAACGTTTAACCCTAACCAGAATGCTGGTTCCTTGGTGTAATGCAGAACTGCGCACTTTGAAGCAAATGCTAGGAAACTGGAGGGAAAAATATCGCTCCCACAGGCATGCGGGGAATCCCTACCTAATCTGGAAAAATTGTTTACTGCTGCATAAGGGTCCCTTTGTAAAACAAGAGCTGCATCTTTCTCACATTAATAGCGGCAAATAAGAATAATCCTAGATATCTTTTTAATACAGTTGCCCCAAATCAGAGCCATAGCTTAATTGACTGTCATTCCACCTGCTCTTAGCAGTAATGATTTTATGGGATTCTTTATAAATAAGATTGATCTTATTAAAAATAAGATCATTAGCACTCCTCCATCAGCGATTTGTTTGTCTCTGGAAGGTGAAGCAGCATCTGAGGCAGGCATGGAATCTGAACAGGGTTTAGACTGCTTTGATCCAGTTGAGACTTTAGTTTTAAGCTAAATGTTGTCTTCATCCCTAGAAGCCTTCAGCTCATGTGTCAGTCAAGGTTGAGAGTTCCAGCCAGGGTTATTTGGAGGTATTCCCTTTGATCTCCTCCGCCATTTTAGATGTGATCAATCTATCTCTGTTACAGGGATATGTACCAAAAGCTTTTAAGGTTGCTGTATTAAAACTTTGCTTAGAAACCTTCTCTTGACCAGATGACTTGGTTAATTATGAACCTATTTCCAATTGACTTAATAATATAAAATTGCTTGAAAAAGTAGTTGCCAAACAAGTGTGCAATCCCTTATACCATGATGAACTTTTTAAAAGGTTTCAACATGGCTTTTAGAGCTCATCATAGCACTGAAGCAGCTCTGGTGAAGGTTGTGTGTGTTCTCGCCAGATGCCGGATAAGACTTTGTAACTGTGTTAGATCCTGTTGGATCTCTGTCCTGCAATTGATACAGTTGACCATAATATTCTATTAGAAAGAAGACTTGGCATATTTTATTTGGAATTAAAGACAGCACTAGACTGGTTTGAATCTGATCAATTCAGTTTGTTCCGTTAATGACAAATCTTCCTCATGCTCAAAAGGTTACCTGTGGAGTACACCACGAGATCAGTGCTAGATATATCCTATCGGTAGGATTATTGGAGCAGCATGGGATTCATTTCACTGTTTTGCTGATAATACCCAGCTTTATCTGTCTACAAATCCAGATGAAGCTTAACCCATTACATAGGTTACAGGCATGTCTCCGAAGACACAAAAAACCTGGATGACTCTTAACTTTCTCCTTCTGAATACAAAGAAAACAGAGAAGTTAAAGTCTTTGGACCAGGAGTCTTTGAAAAAGAAGCTGATTGGTCAGTCACAACTGATTTCAGATAAAAAAGTAAAACATCTCGGTGTTGTTTTTGATCAGGACCGTCATTAAATCCCCATATCAAAAGAGGTTTCTAGAATTCCCTCCTTTTATCTGCGGAATATTGCAAAAATTAGAAATATCCTGTCCGGGGTTCTGAGAAACTAGTCCATGCTTTGTTACTTCAGGATGGACAATTGTGATGCTATCAGGAAGTCCACAAATTGTAGTTAAAAGTCTTCAGCTGATCCAAAATGCTAAAGGCAGAGTTCTGATGAAAATTAAAAAAAAGAGAGATCATATTCCTCCTATGTCAGGGTTTCTCTCTTCCTGTTAAATCTTGTAATGGGAATTTTTAAATCCTACTCATGGCTAGAAAAGCCTCAAAATGGCCAAGCTCTGTCTTATATCAGAGATATGATTGTTCCTTATGTTCCTAAAAAGAGCACTTCACTCTCAATATGCGGGTTTACTAGTGGTTCCTAGAATTTCTAAAAAATAAAATGGGACTTCTGATCTTTTTAGTTATCAGGCTCCTCTCCCATGGAACCAACTACCACTGAAGTTTTACCTCCGTGAGGCAGACACCCCAGTTCAATTTTTAAGGGTGGGCTTAAAAACTTTCCTTTTTTGATAAAAGCTTATAGTAAGAGTGCAGACAGGGTATCCTGAGCTAATTCTATAGTTATGCTGCTATAGGCTTAGACTGCTGGAGGACATAGGGACCCATCTTTTTTCACTCATTCTGTTTAATTTCATTATATTTTTCCCACTCTGCAGAATCTGTTAGTTCATTCTTTAACGTTATCCGTTTCTGCTTTTTCTCATAGTAGCTTCATCTGGTTCGCTCCCTGCTTGGCTGTGACTCCATCCCGGAGAGAAATATCAGTTGCGCTGCTGACATTATCAACCTTGTTTATAGATACTGTAGATGTTGGAAATCAACCTGTTTCCAGCGTAGTCCCTGTTACTCTGACCGCGACTAACTGGATGGACTCTTCTATCCTCTGACATGGGAGCTGCCTCCGAGCTCGTCTGCCTGGCTGTGTGGTTTCCTGGACTGGTCAGGGGGCCGCATTTAAAGCTGCCTTTTGTACCTATGCTTTTTCTGTCTCTTTTCAACCCCAGTGGGCCCTTGCTAGCCCAATCACGTCTCACACCGAGCCTGGTTCTTTCTGCTGGAGGTTTTCTTCCCGTTAAAAGCGAGTTTTTCTCCTCTCCACTTTTGCCACAAGCATGCTTAGTGTGAGGGACGGTAATCGAGTCAATGAGTCGATGTAATCAACTGGTTTTCCTAGATAGAAAACCTTGAATCAATTTGACTGTAGCGATATGGTGAACTGTAAAGTGCCTTGAGCTGTAAAGTTGTGAATTGGCGCTATTCCATTAGCGGCTGGGTCTAATATTGGCTGCGCTCGCTGTCAGCGGAGGTAAATAATGGCCGGACTCATATAATAAAAATTAGAACTAACGATGTTCCTGGGCAGTCCTCAACAACTTGTGCTAGAAAAATACAAGTACCACAAGGGGGCAATGTTTGCTAACAGAAGTCCTTAGAAACTCAAGAGATAAGTGTTATGCAATTGTTTTTCATTATCATAGATGAGTCAATGTAATTGAGAGGTTTGAATCTTATTTTGGTTTTGTTGGTTTTTGTTTTATTGATTTGGTTTTGTTCAGTATAAGTAGGTGGTAGCCATTCAGACCCATACTTGTGCGTGGCAACCGCCAATAAAATGCCATAAAGAATAAGAAGAATGTTTGTTAATGAATCCAAGCATGGTACCGTAAAGTCCCATCCTACACAGAGATCGTAGTGGCCACACACAATCGGGTCAGATCTGAAAGATAAAATGTGATTACCAATAGGTCTGGTTGGTAACCAGACAGAGTTAAAATGACAGAATTTCGTTGGCCTTCATTGTTCTGAATTTCCCTTGAAATATATGATACTGGTAACCTACTTCCAATTTAGCCTGCCCCAAATAAAAAATTGTCTGAATAATCTTCCCTATACGTTATGGTAACTGTACTTTTTCAATAAATGAACCTAGTATTTTATAGGTTCAAAGAGACACAAAATTTTTTTATTCATTCCCCTGGTAGTCTGTTTTGATTAAATAGAAACAGAGGCCTACCTCTAATTCTGGCCTCCTTTCAATAATGGCCTGGACCAAGATGTACCTTAGTGAAATAAAGGCCTCGTCCTATATTAGAGATTTAGGGTAAAAATAAACTGACTTGAATTGAATAGAAGAGAATTCCTGAAAACTAATATCTGTTCGCCAAATTGTGTTCTCCAACAGGTTAACTTCTTAGACTTAGAGAACTTTTATTGCCATGTGATGTATACACAGAGTGTATACAAAACAAAAATTTCATTTTGTGCAGTTTAGAAGTGAAATGAAATATTTCCATTTTATAAAGTACATCAAATGTAAACAGTGTAGGAGAAAAAATGGATTACCCAAAAAGGCATTGATGTGGAAGTTGAGAGCAGTGCAAAACAAGAAAAATATATATGGTTTGAGTTGGGTTCTATTTGGTTTGCATGTTATCAGTGTGATGCAGAGTCCCAATTTGTCACTTGATTTAGAGTTTTTGTTCAACAGTTCAGCAGTCTGATGGCAGCAGGGGAAAAACTGTTATAGAACCTGCTGGACCTGCAGCGGATGTAGCAACGCCTATTCCCAGAGGGCAGCAGGGAGAACAGTCCATGGTAGAGTTATGAGGGGTCGTGATGATGTTATGGGCTCAGGATAGCGAGGCGATTAAATGTCTTTAATGGAGGGGAGTGGGGTCCCGATGATCCTTTCTGCTGTTCTTAACACTCTTCTCGTGTTCTTCCAGTCTGAGGCGCTGCAGTCTTCACACAACACAGTGAGACAGCTGGTCAGAACGCTCTCTATGGTGATTCTGCAAAAGGTTGTGAGGATGGGTGGTGGCAGGTGGGCTCTCCTCATCCTCTGCAGGAAGTACAAGCGCGTTTGTGCCCTTTTGACGAGTGAGATGGTGTTCATAGGCCAGTTGAGGTGGACTGTGATGTGCACCTCCGTGAATTTTTATGCTGCTGACCACCTCTACAGCTGAGCTGTTGGATGAGCATGGGCGTGGTTGGTTTGCTTCTTCCTGAAGTTTACAATGATTTCAAATCAGTTTATTTATATAGTGCCAATTCACAGTCATCTCAATGCACTTTTACAGTTCACTAGATCATACAGTCAAATTTATTCAAAGTTTTTCTGTCTAAGGAAAACCAGGTGATTACAACAAATACCATTGACTCAAAGGCAATCCCTCACACTAAGCATGCTTGTAGCGACGGTGGAGAGGAAAAACTCCCTTTTAACAGGAACAAACCTCCAGCAAAAGCAGGCTCAGTGTGAGCCGCATCTGCTGAGGCCGCACTGGGGTTCAAAGGAGACAGAAGCAGAGATACAAAAGGCACCTGTAAAAGCCGCCCGTCCAGGAAACACACAGCCAGGCAGGCTAGCTGGGCGAGCCAGCTCCCCATGACAGAGAGGATTAAAAGGCACGCAGCCAGTCACAGTCAGGAGAAACAGGACTACACTGAAAAACAGGCAAATTTCCAACTTCTATAAACAAAGGTGTTGATGGCAGCAGCACAGCTGATATTTCTCTCCAGGATGGTGTCACAGCCAAACAGGAATAGGCAGAGGCAAAGCTACTATGAGAAAGCAGAGAAAGTTTAACGTTAGAGATTGAACTTCTTGATTCTGCAGAGTAGGGAGAAGGGATCTCCCTCCGCTTCTCCGCGTTCAGGATGCTCCACCTCCTCTATGTAGTCCTGGTTGTTGTAGTCTCTGATGAGGCCCACCAATCGTGGTGTAGATCTGCAAACTTATTGATGTGATTGGTGGTAGACCTGGGGGCGCAGTCATCAAAGTGAACAGCAGGGGCTCAGGCGCCAGCCACCGCAGAGCTAATGACATCAGAGGTGTTCTGTTCAACACAAAGGCCGTGCGGTCATTGTGGTCTGTGATGGCCTCGTTGCCTTGCCATATCCTCTCCTGGATTTGCTGGTATCATGGAAGAGATTCTGGATCTCCTGCTGTGGTTCTCCTTTGCTGATCTGATGGCACGCGTTCAAGTGAGCACGCCGCTGTCCTCATAGTGCCTCTTTGATATTCACCAGACTTGATGGCTGAGTTCCATGCTTTTAGTGATTTCTTAACCTCCACATTCATCCAGTCGATTGGTTGGCCGGTTGATGATGTTCTTTACTGGTGCTGCCGGTCAATCTATTTGTTGAAGTAGGCTGACACAATTGTGGCATACTCATCAATATGTATCTTGTTTTTATAGGTTGCTGCAGCTTTGAACTTGTTCCAGTCCCAGCATTCAAAACAGTCCTGGGTGTCTCCACGTCCCCCACTGTCCACACCCTGACCTGCTTCACTGCTGGTTTAGTGAACCTGATGCAAACCCAGTCTCATTTTTCCTATGAGACTGGGTTGCCTGATGAGCTGTTGGCCTGTATGTAGAAATTAGCAATATTGAATAGGTGATCTGATGACCTGAGGTCGGGGTTGGGGCTGCTTTATGAATGCATCTTTAATGTCAGAGCAGGTTAAGTCAGTGTTCTGACCCTGAGTTGCAAAGTCCATATGTTTGTAAAATGAGGGAGCAGAGCCATCAAGTTAGCCTGATTAAAAATCCCCAGCAAGCAAAAAGCTTAGATATGATCTATTTTAGCAGTATCAATTTAAATGGGACTAAAGAAAATGCTGGCACACTTTAAATGGTTTTATTCTTTTATAAGAATAGGAAAACTGTGTATAACATGCGGCTTTCACCTATTATTCATTGTTTAGTGTTTTAAAAAGCCCAGTAATGACCACCAATTAGTTAAGATCTTGAACATGGATTTTGTTATTTTAACATACAGAATACTTTATGAGCTGGAACCCACATTATCAGGCTCTGAATAAAACAGTTAAAAGTGTATTTTATTAAAAATCACTCATCTGTGTAGTTGGTAGAAAGGGTAAACAAGGCATTAGCATCATCAGAAGTTAGCAGAAGTTAGCTTTAGACAATATATCCTTTAGTACCAGTGATTCACAAAATTACTCTTATAAAATCATAATACCTTTCCTTAAAAACTTCGACTAAAGATTAGTTATTGTATCTAGATTTTACCATCTAAATGACAAAAATGCACTATAATTTAAGCATCTTAGACCAAAGAGGCAAGCATGGTATGAATATGGTGAGTTTTTTTTTATTTTAAAAATTAAAAGGTTTGGCACAATATAATCTGAAGGCGATCCATCGATGAATCCCTTCCGTTGTCATCCACAAACCAACACAGGACGCCCTTTCCGATTTTCACATCCCTGCTGAAATCTTTCTCCAGGTGCCTTCAGTGTGTTTGCATAAAAAAAAAAAAAAGAATGATCAAATTGTCCTTCTTTTTGTGTCATGATCTTGGCACTGATGACTGGCTTAATCGCTAACCCATTTACCCGTCTAGCTCTGCCCGGTTTTTTAGTCACTGCTCATCTTATCCTCCTGCTTCTGCCTCTATTTGGGGTACTTGCATCTAGTTATCAGGCCAGATTATTCTTGTTCTCTTTTTGCCAGTGGTGAGAGCTTTTTAGTGTACCTTAGTGTTTTCTGATTACCTGATGGTGACCTGTTCTGCCTCTCATCCACTGAGCCTGCCTTTTTCCTGTCTGAGCGGGAACGTCTGTCTGTCTTGTCTGAATACTGGGTCCTTGTTCTGGGTCATGACATTTTCAGGTGAACATTTTACATTGAAGGTTTACCTGGTTACATTGAGGGTTTGGCCTTTAATGTACATAACTGCATCCAGTCTTTCCCCAAATTCTCAGGATACAAATCTGTTAATTCAAACTCCACCCATGGTAGAACTGACCTGGGGAGTACAAAGAGGAGTTAGTCATCACCATAAAGAGAAACGTATTTACACCCAACCACCAACACTGAGGGAGGGCCACCAGAGAATGTTCTCCATGAACAACTGAAGAAATTAACCCTGTCAAAGACAATAAAGGTGTAGATCTTCTCACTATATTTGGCTCCTTCCAAAAATAGCAAATTGGGGCAACATTTAAAAAGCATTTGGAAAAGCATCAGCGGTAGCCATACGGGAGTGCTATCTGAATAGTGCTGACAGAAAGAAGAGGAAGCAAGATGCTTCCTATTGGCAATTCAGTCAGCATCAGGACCTCCTGACATTCTAAACCAGTCCGGTTTCAATATATACGTGTCCGGAAGCTCCTTCTTTTAGCTTTGTCTTCTGTTAACCCCATAAAAAAGGTAAATGGAAAGGAAATAGGAACAGCAGGTAGGTGCTATAATATGAGGTTTTCAGAAGAAGCCATTGAGTCCGTCCCTGACCTCCTTCATAAGCCACCTGGTAAGCTGCGGCCCGCGACCAGGAATAAAAGGCAAGCAGCATATTGTTCACTCTACTTAGAGAGTAATCGGCTGCAATCACTGTTTACCCCCAGGACTCCGAAGCAAGTAGGAAAGATTGTAGCACCCTTCCCACCCAGGGCACAAATTGTTCCAGACTCTCCCTTCTGGCAGGAGGCTGTGGTCCAACAGGACCAAAATATAATGCCACCAAAAAAGCAGCAAGTCTCATTAACAAGGCTTTTAAGTCATGCTTTCCTCTTTTTGAATAATACATGAATGATTATAAATGTAAATAGTATTTAATTTTATATAGTTGTTATTGTGTATTTTTCATGTCTGCAACTTAGATTTTTTTTTTTTTTTCCTGAAAAAGCTTTACTTTTTTCTTCATTGTATTATTAGTTATATATTATGCACATTATATATTTCTACATTTTCGTTTTTAAAAAAACCTTTTTACTTACCAATAAGTCCATGAACAGTAGAGGATAAATGATGACTGTCCAGGGTGTAGAAACCAAGGTAGTCTTGTTGGAAATGGTGTTTCTTCCAAATCTTTGTGTGTTTGATTATCATAAATTTAACTGAATGCTGGAGCATTACTGTGAGAGTGCAGTTGTTGGTCAGTCTGAGGACCAAACTGGATAAGAGAAGAAAATAGTGGAGACCCAGCTAGAAGAATGACAATAAATATTATTTTCTTTTTGGACTCCATTGACTCCAAAGTAATATTACGCACCTGGCTTCTTTAATAGAGGCCGCATCAGACCACTCAACCCAATCTGCTTCCAATTGTTAAAGACTAAGATATCACTAATGCTTACATCCAGCTTTTACACCCAGCTTTTGGTGGTTGCTGATAAAAATCCACTATGCAAGGTGTTGCCTTTTAGCATCATGAGAACTTTTTACAATGATTTGTCCATTCATGAAAACCTAAAAATGATTCTCATACAGGAGTTATTAATAGTTCTTTCCTGCATCTCACATGAAGTAAATGTGTTGGTGAGGGGAATGCATGCAAGACCCAAATCAAACCTGATTTTGTCTTTGACTAGGGTTGTAAATGGTTCCTGGTTTGTCATTGATATTGAAACACAAAAGCGCCGCTTCTGTCTGGAAGTTCTATCATGAAATGAGGATCTCCATCCACTGCAAAAACAGCACCAAATTTTTTGAATGAAGGACCTGAAAACTTAAATGCACTGTATGAAAAGGCAAACCTTTTTTATTTTCTTAGAATTACCAAAAAACAATTCTTTTTGTTTGACAAATGGTTCATACTTCATGTATATTTCAACAAGATAGTCTGTTTAACATTTTGACTATTTCTCCTGAAAGCATGGCTGTAATGTGGGTCAAATCTTTTAAATGTTAACTGGCCTGTGCTTATATAGCATCTTTTCAATGTGGTTCTTGGAATATTGGTAACTTCCATGCATAGTGGCCATCCTGCCCATGTGGTGAAGCAAATTACGCTAGGGGTAAATGACACCGCTTTCAAATAATTTAGCTGACCCTTCACAAGGGTTTGGTTTTTTTGCTGTTTATTTTACACTTTACCAACTGGCCTCCATCTCTGAGAGACAGAAACCCGCGCTCTTCCTGAAAAAGTACAGCTAAATATGATTATTAAAATAAAAAGTAGAAAGTTTACTAGTAGGTTTATGGTGTAAAAAGGAAAACAAGTTTTCAGGGTCATTAAGATAAGTCAGACACAAAGAATTTTGGAAAACAGAAAAAGATACATAAGTAAAAAGATCTTCAAAAAAATAGTGTGGCGGATTTGAGGCTACCATTACCCTGAACTCGTTTGAGGTCGTTTTCCGCTGGTTTAAGTCAGGTGGATTGCCTGCTTCAGAACACAAATGTGGAGAAGTTAATAAAAATATTTTCTAGCATTATGGTTGAAGTGTAAATGGGCCTTGACGTCCGAAGTTCTACATTTTGACGCTGGTCTGAAATTGAGGCTACCATTACCCCTGAACTCGTTTGAGGCAGGTTTCGCTGGTTTGGTCAGGTGGATTGCCTGTTTCAGAAACACAAATGTGGAGAAGTTAATAAAAATATTTTCTAGCATTATGGCTGGAAAAGTGGGGCCTTAAGCCCGAAGTTCTACATTTGACGCTGGTCTGAATTGAGGGAAACAACAGAATACATAAAAGCAATCAATCATTTAGGCATCAAAAGACAAAAAAAATTATGTAAAATGCCCTAAATTACCTTCAGTCAGCGACATCAGCAATGAAAGTTTTCTCTGTTTCAGGCTTGGTCACCACCATGGAGGTGAGAGGAGGAGACAAAGTTGTACCCCTCAAAGACATGCTTCAGAGCCTTAGCAGCTTGATCTTTTTCCTGCTCAGAAGCAATGCCACTGGTAGGCGAAAAAAAAATGAAAAGAGGAAGGCAAATGTAGGATTTTTTGTTTGTTTTGTTTTTCTGTATTGTTTAGCCATAATTGACAATAGATGCTGAAGCTAGATCATAGCCCACCAGGATTTTCAAGCAGACCATTCTAACTGTTAACATAAGGTTTGCTTTTGTACTTGCATATACAAAATTGAGATAAAGCTTTGTAGATCAACAGGTATTCCTTAGATATCAATGTGTGTGGAAAGGCAAAACCTATGATGATTAAAACAACGCTATTCAGGGTGGTATATACCTGTAGTATGCAGCTTAGTATTTAGTATATTATGCATGGGCATGTTTTGGGCATGTATAATAAAGGATTTATTGGGTTACTTCAGTGAACATATCCTTAGTAGCATGTAGACCTCCCCTTGCTATTGGCCCACACAATTGACAAAGAGGGTAATCCTGGCCTCAGATATCAAGAGACACCCCTGGATCATTGGCATACAAGGAGGGAGAGAGATGGTTGCATCCACCAGAGAAGGCCCCATAAGAATCCAGAGCTGCCCTGAGAGCCAACCCCAAAGGAGCCCAGTCCCCGAAAGCGTCCCACCACAGAGGCCTCAGTGCTTACAGTAGTCCCTGGGGCCATGGTGAGGCTTGCCACCTTGGCCGGTTTCACGCTTAGCCAAGGTGGGACCCACATGAGAGATCAGGGTTCTGAGACCCGCGGACGATCATCCCCTTGTAGGTACCCCAGAGGGCCAGGGGTCCTAGCCCTAACAGACAAGCTTTACTCCCAGAGACTTGCAGCAAAATGCAGCAAAAACATCTTTCTATAAAGTGGTGTTTAAGTGCATGTGAATAACTTGTAAACTCTCATGCAGCTAAAACACTGCATGATTCACAATATAAAACAGGTCCAGAAAAATGTTTGCGGCTCGTTTGACTAACAAGTTTTATTTATGGTAAATGGCCTATATAGTGCAAGTATACAACTTTTTCAAACCTTTTTCTCCAACTGTTGCTGGATTTTGGTAAGATAAGCCCACAAACGCCAGTGAAATCACCAAAGATGTATTCCCTCTTCTGCATACCCACCCCAGCTAAGCACACCCTCAGCCTCGTTCATGAATTTCCCCTTCAGCCTTTTTAGAAAAAATAAATTAAAAGACATGTTAAGAAAAACATGTTCTAAAAAGCAAACCCGTTACAGTAAGGGCTTTTTGTTTACTGTTTGGGTAATATGTTCATTTCTCACCCCTTGCCTGACACCTCAACCAAAAAGTAATATCCATGAAGCGTCATTCAGTCTAATTCCGCCACCACAATTTTGGAGCCATTGAACAAAGTCGACTGTATTGGGTCTCTGTCAAAGAGCTCACTGCATTGTCAGGATAACGCATCTCCACCTCTGAAAGAAGTAGTGACTGGAAACTTCCTCATAGAAACCCCGCGTAGTTTAAAGTTCACAATTACAGCCCATAGTATCACAGTCACAAGTTCAGATACTCGCTCAGCGCGGGCTCTTTCTAAATTCGGACGGCCATACTCTTTGAGCTGAATGCGCATTCTAAAACCAGTGAAGATTCTTCTGGCTTATTCCTGTTTTCCCCTGCTCAATACATCCAGGAAGGAGTACTCCACATAATTACAAAATCCCAGACAGAACAAAAGACATTTTTCCTCCCATGGCAGTGCAATAACATTCTCCTGGATTTCCCATATGTTTTTAGTTCCTGCAAGTGAACAAATAGATATTTATTAAGAAGACCTTGCATCCAAGACTTCTTAGGTTTTCAAAGTGCTCTCAAATTGTTAGAGTCTGTAAATATATTCGTAAGCTATTGTGCAAACATTATGAGAAAACCTGGGGGCTTTTCCAACTGTTTATTTAATTTATTCTTAATTTATTTCTTGTTTCTGAGATGTAGTTAAAGCGACTCTACCTCGCGTTTGGCATCCCTCAGTTAGTTAGTATATAATCATATCTACACTTCTCTGGAAAGGTTTTCTCTTCCCTTCCTTTTTTCAGTGTGTGCACTGGCTGGCCAAAAACAGCAACACCATTTATGTTTGTTCCTGAAAGATAATTAAAATAAAAAGTTTTTGTAAATATTCAAAAATGTATCTTTTCAGAAATGTGTTAGAGCTTCGAGCTTCTGTAAGTATAATGCCATTCCTTTATAGACAAAATAACACAGTAGGACATATGATGCCGAGAGGCCCAAGAAGAGCTGTAAAACGCTAAACGTCTTAAAACACAAAAATTGGGCTGGAAAACACAAAAATGTTGACAAAAACACAAGACACTTTTAAAGAAAAACAGGAGTGCTGCATTCACAGAAAGCAGTGAAAAATGAATGTGAAAATGTGCTGTCAATGATTGATTCAAAGGGGAAAAAGCCAAGAAAAGAAAAATGCAGCAAGTAGAAAAAGATTGCAAGTTAGGAAAAAGCTGCAAATGAGCTCAGTATAACAGAAGTGGACCATCGGGGAGTGGACCATCAGCTCACATGGGACAATGAGCAATTGAGAGAAGGAATATTAGTCAAAGTCACATTTAATTTTACTTTATTAAGATTTTAATTTACTTTATTAAGAAAAACTGACGTAAAAATTATCTTCACCTCCCTTGGGCCCTAATTGACTTGACACATAATTGATGGCTTCCTGAAACACTTTTGCTTCGTTCTGGTGAGTTGTTCCCTGTAAACATTTCTGCTTTCAAACTCAGTTATGGTGAAGTGGTCATCTTCATGAATTTCATTCAAGAAATGGACTGCATGGCTTCCTTTGTCTGTAAGAAAGTTATTTTCATTTACTTTTCAGCAAGGGTGAATTGCTTTTTTTTATTTTCAGACTCTCAATTAGCTTTTTTATGACTGAACAACACTGAGACTTTGCTCGGTTTTCAAAAGTCATGCAGGGCTTTTTTCTATGATCGCCTTGCTTGTTTTGTTGCGCTTTTGGCCAATTTGGTGTTTTCATAGTTGAGTGGTAGGAGTACTGCCGCACGCTTTTGAACAATCGCTATCATGAAACGTCTTATCTCTTCCTTTTTCTGCCGCCAGCCCTTGTATTCTGGGGACCCATGAAGAGGCTCGGATTGATCGACTGGTGGCAAGATCTACTGATGATGGCAACTGATTTTGGATGTGGGCTTTTTCAGGCGACAGTCGGTTTTCATTGCACTGTCGGCATCCCTCCGGCTACCCCTCCTCCAGACGCCACCGCCGCACGCACGCTCTTCTCGTCCTTCATCAAGCAAAAATATGGAGCTGAGCTATTTTTTTACTCCGTCCGCCAGTTTCCAAAGCCCGGTATTGTAATAAGCACCAAACAGGGGAAAAGAACATCAGAAGATCTGGTGTGTCCAAATTAAATTATAGTAAAAAAGATCAGTAACCTCAAATTAGAGCATAATTCTTTTATATATTCCAAAAACTAAGAGCAATTAATCAAATAATTGGATGCAGACTATTGGTGCTTCAACAGACCAGGGGAAAAGTTGTGAGATTCTAGAGCCAATCCCACAACTTTAAAAAGAAAAATTTGTATTGCAGGAATGGATGAAAAAGAAAAATATTTGGGGCAGAAACTGAACATCTGCTGGATGATGGTGGGGATTTTTTTTATGTCATATTAAATTAAAAGCTGCTCACAAGGGTTTATACAGGAATGAGGAACTCCCTAATTTAATACTCTTTAATGCTATTAGAAATAATTTTTAATACTATCAACAAGTACCATGTACAATAAGTTATTAGTGTACATGAAATATGAGCTGTAAAAAAGCACAGTTCCATGATTCTGTCAGATTCCAACCTGGTGTCTGTAAGTGTTCTGTGTGTTTCTCCCCTTACTCCAGCAGGAGGCGCCTGGTTCCTGGTCCGGGCCCTCGCACACCTGCCCGATTATTGTCTCCATTAATGGTGCGCTTCTTAAAGGAATAGTACACCCAAAAACATGATTAGCCTTCATTTTCTACCACCCCCATGCTGAACAACACTCTGGAGTACTTTTGATATCTCAAATGCATCTGGAGATCTGGAGGCTTCTTGCTGTCTGCTGACATTCAAATAATGGAGGTCTGTATGCTCCAGGCAGAAAGGTCCATAAAAGTCCACAAAAAAACGTGTCAATATGCCCCTCCATACTGCTCGCCCAATGTATTCCAAGTGTCCTGGAGTGGGTGGCGCCCATAATTTACTCAAACAAAGCTCGGTTTAGAATGTTTTGTAGAATAAAACAGTAGTGTATAGGATTTCCAAAAAGCGGCGTTCCGCGGCCTTCACGAAACCCGACGAACCAAACAAGGCGGTCGCGTGCGTCTGCTCTGCCGATAATGCAGCGTAGGAAGAAGAATTGCTGTTTACCTGTGCGAAAGAAACAACGAAAGAAAAAATGTCTGAGGACTTCAGTGTTGAGGAAGAGCATGAGTTCTTTGCCGAGCTGAAATTTACAAGCGTTGATGGCCACTACCTGAAAACCAGAGTGTTTTCCAGTTTTGGGAAGTCTTCCTGAAAACTGGAGTTTTCAGACCCCTTTCTCCTGAAGGATCAACAGAGCCTCAAGTTGAGCTGGGTTTCCAAACAGGAGGTTTGGACTCACTATTCTAGGAGGTTGTTGAGTTTCACTCTCTGCATGTGGGTTCGAGCCTTAGATAAAGATGACAGATTCAAGTTTATATATATATATATATATATATATATATAAAAACTTGAATCACTACTCCACTACTCATCCTGAATCACTTGAATATATATATATATATACAAACTTGAATCTGTCTATGTGTGTGTGTGTGTGTGTGTGTTGGGATATATATATATGTCCTCCTTTTTGGTGCTATATAAAATGGCCACCTATCTTTCAGCCTCATCATAGTTTAATGCATTCCTGAATCATTATTCATTTTTCACCATAAACTTCGAATTAAACTTCACTGTTTTGATTGCAGTTAACATCTGTGTCAGATGAGAGCAGGGGGCTTGCCCTCCTTAAATCATACCGCCCCCAACACTTACTCTCGGCCAAAGCATCTACCTGTGCTGTCTAGATTGTTTTGTTTTATGTTGGTGTTTTTCCAACACTCGGCTTACATTGTAGGTCCAGTGCGATAGACTCTAACCAGTTATTCTCGCTACCAGTAAATCTATCACACCGCTCTACCCCTTTTGTTCCCATCATCTCTTTGTTGGAGTTATTCTATTTCATTTCATCTTAACCTTTATTAATCTTGTTTATTCTTTCTGTTATCTTTAGTAGATTCTTGTGAAAGTATTGTTTTTCATGAAGTATAACATAAGGTTGCTGTCTGCATGAAAAATGTGTATGTGTATCACTATACAGTACTGGGCGCAGTTCCTCCCCACATATTCCTTTAGGTGTTCTATTGTAAATATGGACTGCCGTTTTCCACTAAAGAGCGAGAAAGATAGCAGAGGGTTTAGAGAGGTGGGGAGATTGTAAATGATGCCATGTCTGGCATTCTGCCCCAGGTTTTGGAGAAGTGTTTGGGTGTTTAAACCCAACATTTTCCCCTTTCCCTTTAAATAAATCACATTAAAACTGCTTCTCCTCTATTATTTGTTCTAAAGCATGTGGGCTAGATCCTTTTAAAAACATGAAAACTTCTAGTGTTCCTTGTCTTTATGATGAAATATTAGTTTGACACTAATTATTTCTGAAAAACATTGCAAGCTAATATTCTTCCATTTCACAATCATGGAGTACTATTTATTGGTCCATGACAGTACTGTTGAAAATGTTTTAGTTTTTTTTGCTTAAATGTGACAAAATATTTAAAGAAAAGTGCTAGAATGATTTACTCCTCTTTTGTCCTAATTTACCCTGCATAAGTTTTGCCTCTACATCATGAAACTTGTCAATCACAAACACTACATTCTTTTGGTAATTTGCCAGGCCAGGGGGAAAAGAAGTGTACAAAGTATCCATTCACAATCTGAAAGTAAAAAGGTTATTAATTCAAAAAGACTTTAAAATGTGTGCATTATTTGAGTTTGGACCTTACTTTCATATATAAAGGGGTTAAAGACCCTCTTAACCTGAATTTCTCCAGCCCTTTTACTGCGTTTCATCATACTTAACGATGAAATCTCCGTTAATGAGTTCTTGTGGACGCTGAAGACACTGATGCTGCTCTGCTGTTGGAGAAAAAGTGATGTGTGCCTGGAGAGAAAAGGAGAATCAAGACAGTTGGCATTAAAGGAGAGACATCAATTTGCTGTTAAACTAAAAGTTAAGAAACACGTTTAACCTCTTAACCTTTTGTGGCTGTTGTGGTTTTCTCAATGGGGGCAGCAGCTCATTGCTGGCCAGAATGTTGTAGTAGCAGACAAAAAGCCAGGCCTTGTGAAACCATACAACCGTAATACACAAATCTGTCAGTATACAGGCAAACGCTCACATCTGAGAAATAGCGTTAAAACCTTAAAATGTACAAGTTATATAACAAAAGCTAAACAAGACAACAACGGCCGGTTCAACCTTGAACCTCCACAGGTTGTTTCATTTTAATTCGGTCAAAATTCTCAGATACCCATAGTCCGCTTAAGGAGTTCTAGGTCAGAATGAAAGTCACGCTACTCCCGCGCAACGTTAACGGACATGGTGTAAACTTCTCCCATCTTTTCCCAGAGACTTGTTGTAATAGAAAACTAATCAATGCGAATATTCAAACTACTACATACTGATCCTTTCCCCTTCCCCAGTTCAGCATACTCGATAAGACCAGCAGATCTGGCCTTTGGAAATGCCTTTTTCTTATATTGTGTTTTTGGCTTTTTCTTTCTTTTATACATCTCCAGCATAGTTTTGACCATCAATTTCCCTCTGTAAGGCACAATGATATTTATCAAAGGTAAAAACTTTTAAAGTAGTTGTAATGTTGTTGTCCAAACTTTTAAAATGTGACTGACATGACGAAGTTGGCAATGAAGGCAGTTTTTAAAGCAACTCCACTTCAAAGCTGATTTCCTGGGGAGTTGGCTGCTTTGTTCAGAGCCTTGGAAGTTATGATGGTGTGGGGCAAAAGCTTTGTAGATGTTACTGTGCAGGCAACCTCAAAACTGTACACTTCCACCTTTTTAAGATCAAAAAAAGATAATATGGTTATAAAAACAAAACAAAATAATCTTTAAAAGAGTTTATCGATGTGTTGAAGTTAAATACAGTACAGTACATAGTTTTTAAATTTGGTACATTGCCTAAAGCAAAAATGTTTTCACTCAATTTCTTTTTTTTATATTTTTTCATTTCAAAGTTTCTCATGACTTTCTGTTATAGGTCAACATGACAGAGAGCTTAACAATGAATGAAAATTACATATCATTCTCAAAAAGTTTTTCATCACTCTGACAAACATAAATGTTATTTTAGACAAAAAATTCAACCAGACAAGGTATGCTGCTCAAATGGTAAGGTGAGGAAAGGGCAGGCAAGGCCTTCAATATTCTAGCAACAGGCAACACATACAACCAATTATCCTGAGTACAGCAGCAGACAAACAAAATAGCAAGGATTGGGCAGAACAGTGTCAAAGTACACTGCTCAAAAAATTAAATGAACACTTCGAAAACACATCCAGATCTCAATGGGGGAAAAAATCATGCTGTTTATTTATACTGATATGGACTGGGTGATTTGTTAGGAACAAAAGGATGCCACATCATTTGATGGAAATGGAAATGATCAACTTACTGAGGGCTGAATTCTTCCCAATACCTGGCAGTCAGGGTCCGTTGTCTCAGGCCTGTATAGGTCTGTCGCGCTCCTCCATGGATGTACCTCCCAGACCATCACTAACCCACACCACTAAACCGGTCATGCTAAATGATGTTACAGGCAGCATAACGTCCTCCACGCTTCTCCAGACCCTTTCACGCCTGTCACATGTGCTCAGGGTGAACCTGCTCTCATCTGTGAAAAGGACGGGGCAAGCGGCAGACCTAATTCACACATTCACACCAGTGGTCAACTGGAGGTCATTTTGGAGGGCTCTGGCAGTGCTCCTCCTGCTACTTCCTGCACAAAGGAGTCGCTACCAGTCCTGCTGATGGGTTGTAGATCTTCTACAGCCCTGTGCCCGCCCCCTGAATCTCCTCAATGCTCTTGGAGATTTTGCTGGGAGACACATCAAACCTTCTGGCAATGGCACGTATTGATGTGCCATGCTGGAGGCGTTGGACTGCCTGTGCAACCTCTGTAGGGTCCAGGTAGTGCCTCATTCTAACAGTAATGACAGTGACCCTAGCCAAATGCAAAACTGGTGAAAAAGAGTCAAAAGATGAGGAGGGAAAAATGGCCTCCACCTGTAAAACCATTACTGTTCTGATGGTTGTCTCGTTGTTGCTCCTAGTGCACCTGTTGTTAATTTTATTAACACCAAAGCAGCTGAAACTGATTACCAACCCCTCTGCTACTTACCTGAACAAATCAATATCCCAGAAGTTTAATAAACTTGATGCTATACTCTGATTACAAATTGCTCCTTTTATTTTTTGAGTAGTGTACTAAAGAACTGCAAGATGCCCTGATGCTTTGGTCATTAAGGAATCCTTAATCCCCCACCAATGTCCATTTGCCCTTATTAGTTGGCTATGCATTTTGTTTTTTGCAAAAAAAGGTAAATTAAAACAAAAACAGTTCCCAATCAGTTTATCTGAACTTGTATTTTTTTTTTTTTTAAGATTCTACAGTAAAGACCTAAGGTAAACTTTGATTTGTTTTTAAAGAGAGGGAGTTTTTCTATTAGCTTTTACCATTTAAATTCTGCTACTTAATCTATTATCTAGCTGGTAGTTTTGGGTTTTCCACTTACAAAAACAAATTCTCACTAGAGAATATGTACTCTTATTAAAAAGTTTGTTTTCCTCATCCCTGAGAAAAAAACAGCTTAAATTATGAATTTTTAAAGAACTTTTGGGAAGATAAGATGGCCCTGGCCGTGGCGACAGCAACGGCTGGCATACAGCTCCTCACTCAACTTTATGGGAGATTTTCATAAAAAATATACCACCAAACCCGCTGCAAACTGCTTATCAATCTAGCAGATCATCACTTGATCGCCAGCGCCCTGCTGGAGTTATGGTCATGCAGTGTATTTGGACTTGTAACCACCACTACGCTGACTGTTTACGTGATCGAGTGCTCCGGATCAAGCCCGGAGGCCTGCCGATGCAGCGGACCCGTTCGAGCAGCTCACGCTGGAGGAGAGCCAGCCAAAGCGGTGCAGCCGGGCCGAGGAAACGCTGGTTGTCGCGGAGGTTTAGCAGCCAAGCTAAAGGCTAACCCCTACAGACCGTAAACTTCCATCCATCCTGCTCTCCAACGCATGCGTTCACAGGACAACAAAACTGACCATCTTCAACTCGAGCTCTCAGCAAAGAGGGAGTTTAGAGACTACCTGGCGCTCTCATCCTGACAGAGACGCGGCTCACATCATCAATCCCGACAAAAGCCATTAGCCTGGAGGGGCTAGCTACTTTCCTCGCTGACAGAAAACAAAGAACTCAGCGTAAGAGCAGAGGAGGCGGACTCTGTGTTTACATCAATAACAACTGGTGTAAAATGCTAGAATAGTCACAAAAGTTTTTGCTCTCCGGACATAGAGCTTCTGACTGTTAGCTGCAGACCTTTTACCTGCCCTCAGGATTCACTGTTGTTACCATCACAGCGGTGTATGTCCCCAGCGCTGATACAAGGAGGCCAAAAGGTATTTCTCCATCGGACTGTCTACCAGCTTCAATCTACACACACAGAGGGCGTTAGTTTATACAAACATAAAAAGCATTCAGAGCAGCCCCCGCCCCCACATCAGCTCCTCAGACCACCT
>JAGKQL010003225.1:0-24875 GCA_018398635.1 Cyprinodon brontotheroides | reverse complement strand
CACCTGAATAGGATTTAACAATACATTATTGTTAAGTGTAGGTAAAAAAGAAAAGAAAAATCTATGAGAATTGATCAATTTGAAGTAGATTACCTGACTGGACCCTGTGCTCCACTGAATTGCAGATTCATTAAGGTAGAGTTCAAAGCCATCCACACGACCAATCAAAACCAGCTCGACCTCTCCATCAGGGTTACTCTGCCAGTTCACTAAGTCATACTTTGCTGTTATGTCAGCACCTTGAAAATAAAATGCTTCCCCCTGTGGGGTGGTGAAATTCACTTTTCTGAGCTGCTCCATGAGCTGAAAGAATCACAAGTTGAAAGAAAAATAAGTATGTAAAGGCTTTGTTTTTAAAGAAATGCATGCAACCGTTGGTGTTCCTCTTTTAAAGGGGATATACTGTCATAGAACCAGAAAGCCCATACATTTTCAAAGTATAACTTGACAGTTATTCTTCTCTTTATTGTTTTGTAGATGAGAAATTTTAACATTCCATTTTCTAAAACAAAAATAGTCTGCTGGATCCCACCAATATGGATAGTAATCACAGAATAGACAGAATTTCTTAACAACAAAAACTGTCTGGTAGGAGTATGTCATGGGTGACTGTTAAGCAGTGACACAAAGAATAGAATAGAAAATCCCTTTATTGTCCCAAAAAGAAAATATTTAAAAATTTTGCTGTAAAGATCATCTTATAAAAGTGGGTGAGCTCATAGGAAGTAAATTGATTAGAAGAAAAGATTTCTCCACACCCAGTCCCATAAAAATGTACTAACCACTGACTGGGATGGCTGGGCTCTCAGGGGAACAACCAAAAGCTGAAGGTGTAACCAGACAACTCAGTTTACGCCAAAGCTAAAATGGAAAGCTTAATCAGAGTTAGCCAAATTACTGAGCAGTGAGCGTCTCTCCAGTGGAAAAATAAAACTTTATTTTAATTTAAGGGCTTAATTTTAAGTGCTTTTAAGTTAACTTTTGTTCAACACATACTATATGTTGCATACGGGGAACATTTTTATTTTAGGACCAAATTACTTGGGAGAAAATATTTTCAGACTTACTAAGTTTTGCGACAGGATAAACCTATCTCTGAAAAAAAAAAAAAAAAAACATTTGGATAGTAAAATTACTTTAGTGCAGCCAAACTCCACAAATAAAACAGGGCGCTTATGTGGTGAAATAGGAGGATGAAAAATTTAAATATGCACAAACTAAGTATTGTTCTCTTGTATAAATGTTAGCTATTCTGGTGACATGTTCTCAAAATAAAAATCTGAGAGGGGAAGGCTGACTGCAATTGACATCAGAGTTACAATGTGAAAACGAATACAGAAACTGCAGAAAAAGACAAAAAAGAATACTATATTATTGAAAATGTTTGAAATGACAAAAAAAAAATGCACTGATCATTGTAGTTAATTACTGGCCCGGTAGACTATTTCCAAATGCTCTTAAAGCCCTCAGTAAGCTGCAGATCTATTTCAATTTCATCAATTTCTATTAATTTCAACTTTATTTTTTACTGCAAACAGACATTTTTTTTTACTTTCTGCTCCTTTCCTGATTAAAAAATATATAGCTTTTTATGAGTGACTCAAATTCAAGGTGGATCTGACTATCAAAACTTTAGTCATGGGTGGAGCTTATGTTAATATTTTGCCACGTAAAACTGTCTTTTACCTCCACATTTGGTTCTCTTCACTTTGACATTTTTTATCTTATAAATTCTAACCAGAAGATAAATGTAACTAAACACGACCAACACACTGGGAAGAAAAGGCTGTAAAGAAATAATAGATGCCCTTTAAGACATGTGGTGAAAATCTGAAACACTTTTCCCAGAAGTCTGAAACATGCAAAAAAATATTTACCTCTCTGGGTTTGATTTGATTTGTAAAGGAGCAGGTGACATTGTGTCCAGGTGAGATGTTAGCATCAGGGCAGGAAAGTAGAGAGTGTAGGGCATTAGCTGCTGCATAGACTGCAAGATAGACATTGTATGTCACCCGTAGCTGGGAGGTATCAGTGAAGAGATTATTCACAGTCCACAGGTTCTCTGTGCCGTTACAACGGGGGAGAGAAGCAAGCACAGCTGTTGTATTCCCAGGACTACATCCAAACTCCTTTTCCCAGAATTCCTTTAAGAACTGATCATTTGGGCGCAGCAATGGGTTTAAATTACGAATGTAATTTTCAAATCCAGGCAGAGGTGAACTTCGAATAGCCACACCAAGAACACCACTGGCTACTTTTCGTGAAAAAGTACTTTTGCGAAGATCACTACTGGTGCTCCAAGCCTCACTTGCCAAAAATTGTCTGTCAGTCACCTGAAAATAACAAAAAAACACATGTAAAAAAAAATACTGTTCTCTTTTTAAAATAATGCAATTTCAGTGGCTTCTCCATAAGCTTTTCCTACATTCAACTTCTATTCTAGTTGCAGGAACAGTTCCATCACATCAGTATACCAGGTGATCAAAATCACTGAAGCCTGAATGGCAAGTGCTGCCCGCCTTAAGGCCACTTACAATACTTTTCCCCTTGAGGGCCCCCCACAAATGACAGACAAACTCCCTGCCCCCGGCTGCCTCCTGAAATACCTGATATGCAGAATATAAATATAAATATATATATATATATATATATATATATATATATATATATATTTGAGAAGAACCAATAAGGGTTGCTGGATGTAAAAGAAAAGTCATTAGCAATTGCTGTTGTCATTTTGAACAATAATGTCATTGACCCTTTGCAAAGATATGCAAAGCTGAGAAATTGATAAAAACCTTACAAATATTTAATTCCAAACTGTCCTTTTTGCTACATCTGTTTTATTACCCAACTTTGCCTAGTATTATAAAACAAGATATTAAAATATTATGATTTCTACCAAAATAAATTAAAGGACCAACCTTCACAGCCATCAGTCCATAATCATTGTTTGTTACAACTGCTCCAACCCAGGTCCAGTTGAATTTTATAGCGGTGAGCAATAACTACGTTAGGATATATGTCACCAAAGTGGTTCGAAGAAATTTGGGTATTGCTGTCTGTCACTTAAACTTGGGGGAACTGGCTGTGTAGCTCACCTTTTAAAAAACAAACACAATATAAATAAAATTAATATAATATATAACAAATGAATACATTTTGTATATCTACTTACAAAGTGAATGCATTGTGATAAAAATTATAGTTGAAATTCCAATTAGCACTAGAGACAGAAATTGGTCCTATACAGACAGTATCTGGGCTGTTTATAAACCACCAATTAAAGGCGCATTTTGCGATGGACATTGCAGGGTACTACACATTTTCATTAAAATATCATATAATTTTGATTCGAACTTATAGTTTAGGTTAAAAAGTGAAATTCCAGATTAATCAGTCAACTTTGCCTGCTCCAATTCCTGTTTCCTTCTGATATGGAGGATTTGATTTACAGCTCACAGTGTCTCCACCAACCAATGTTAGGGCAGCCTGTAGAGCCCAGTCAGGGAGGGCACAGCTGTCATGAATATGGTATCCCAGCTTAACGCTTGGTAGGAGAGTGGAGCTGTGGTTGATCTCTTCCAGAGCAAACACCATGGCATAAATGTACTGTAATGGTAGGTTTTGTAAACTAGAGGCAGAGGAGATATAAAATAAAAGGTATTTAAAATATAAAAAAGGATTATCATAGTGGAAAACTTCAAATAATGGTGCATACAGTGGCTTCCAAATTCATTAATTGCCCTGGAACTTTTTTCCTTTTTATAAATCTGACATACCGTAAGTAATATAGTGGACACTGCAAAAGCAACACATATAGGCCTACTATCTTCGAATACACCATCTTCTGTCGTGAGCAGTACTTGCCGGCTTTCTTGGTGTACATACTTTTTTGTAAGCAGTTACAGAAAGATTGCCAGGTGGATAATGGATTGGAGCAAAATTACAGTGCAAACTGAAAAAAACCTATCAGTGACTGACAAAACTGACACTGCCGTGCAGGGTTTACCCAGACAACCAAATACTCTAAACATACAGCTAAAGCTGAAACTGGGTTCCTTAAACCAATGCAGTTCATACAGAATAGCCTTGACCCCCGGTAGTCTTTAGCTAAACCAGATGTTTTTATGCTTACACAACTCTAACTCAGATCTGCCCCTGAGCTGGAGCTATTTTAAAGTAGAATATGTCAGTGGACATGCAAAGATTTGTAGGGCATCACACAAAACTCTTGCAGCTTTTATTATAATTGAAAGTGATTTCTCCATCTATCAGGGTCTATGAAACAATACAAGTAAGGCTTGAAATGGTTGTACACATTACATTGTTGCGCTCCTTATTTTGAGGTTATTGTAAAAACTTTTCCTTTCCCTTTACAATTATGCGCATATTCTGTTGTACAGTATATTCTAGTTGATGGAGTTAATACATTTTAAAATGTTGTTGCATTAAAATACTTTTACAAGGCTCTGTTTACAGAAAAAACAGGACACATTAAATATAATAATAATAAACTATAATTAATAAATAAATAATAATAAACTGTCAACAAATCAAAATAGCGTTCTTACCCTGTGCAAGGTTTGTTGTCAGGCTGCCGTGTGAATCTATAATCCTTAGCAGGAGGCATGTAACGAAGACTAAAAAGCCCACCAATGATTACATCGCCATCCTCAAACAAACCTCTATTGCTTGGTGCTCCCCATCGAGAACAGTTCAGTGACTCGGCAATCTGTATACCCATCCGTAGACCTAGCTGTTGGCCCACAAGCCACATAATAAGCAAGAAAGGCGCCGAGCTGGTCCACACGAAATAGGATAGAAAGTACATTGATATTGCTGATCTAGATTCTTCAAATGTAAACGTTTAAGCATTAAATACCCTTGAAAATAATAATCTGAAAAAGTATGTACTGGTCCAGAAAAATAAATATTTTTACAATATAAAAAGTTTAAATTAGTCTTATGAACTGAACAGAGGAAAAAAAGGTCATCAAACAGTGCTTTCAACCACTACCATTAAACACCCCCCCCCCACTCAGTGTGGTAGAGATGATGCTCTACTACTTATCACTACAGCTCTAAGTTAAGCCATGGCAACATGATGACGCTCTATCAAATTATCGCTCTCAAAGGTAAAGGCAGAGCAGTGATGCCACTGACTGACAATAATGTGAATGACAGAAGTTGCAAAAATAATAACAGAGTAAAATACTAAATGTTGGAAATATTTAATAGTTACCTCAATATGATTACACCCACAAAAACAAAAAAACAAAAGTATTTTAGTTTGTGTAAGAGCAATACTGCTTTCCAGCTCATGATGGTGTCAGTTTATTCCTTTGAAGATTTAGGTTTTTTTTCTTCTCAAAACCCTGAATTGAGTTTTTTGTCATTTAAGTTTTATCAGGAAAGCCAATATTTCAATTAGACCTCTGTCAATAAAAAAAAAAACATGTCCAGTTCCTATTTTTCCACTCTATATAGGAACTAGAGAACAGACAACTTAAAAGAAAAAAAAAAACACTTAGGCTGTTCATTTGTTTGCTCCTTGGTTGCTAGTCCAAGACAGTCAGATTTTTAGCAAACACATGCAGTGTGGTGCAAAATCAAACATTAGGTTAATTCGACCAATTGATTTAAATTTTTCCTGAATGGTTTTACAAACTCTCTCCAAGATCCCCAACACTTGTCATTATACTGCTCAAGTCTCATAACATATCATAATATGACAAGTAGAGTCTAACTTGAAGAAATCTAAAGATTTAATTAGTTTTGAGTTGACGATTATTGTTAAGATCTCCAAAATCTCAGGGATTCCCTTTTTTATCATACCGTAGATTGTCACAAATTACCAATTTTACCAACTTTTTACATCATCTATGGACTTAAATCTTTGGCCATAGGCAAAACAGGTTATTAACCAACATGACTCCTTGCTTTCCAAACCATTTTAAATCAAACGTTAATTGTAGCATAGGTCCACGGATTACTTAATCTAGTAGGATTTTTGTGGGCAACATTACCAATCACTACTTGTAGTGGAATCTCACTGGGTTGTGCTTATTAAATTTCTTTCCATCTTGCCTCTGTGCTGTGTCGCAAATATCAATCGGTGGGCTTCTCTGTGCCAACTGTGCTCTGAAAATTTTAATTCCTCTTATTTCATATATTGATTTATGCTATTTACTCGCTATAAAGGGTTTCACTCAGCCTGTTTCACCTGCAAGACCACACAGTTCCCCTGCATGAGGATATAATCTTTCTGTGATTTTCATCAGTCCTTGTGTCACGAGTAGCACCTGTGAACAAGCCATCAGCATTTGGACCATCGGGGCATCTTTGTGCCATTTGCTAAATCTAGTAGCTTAGAAAATTTGGGGGCAATTAAGAAAATCCCATAGTACTGCTAAATTAATTTTCAGTCCTAGCCCACATATGTAAATCCAACCAGTCTTTAAGACATTAACTATAACAGGCATAAAATGTCATTACCATTATTATCAAAATAGTTCCTATTTTTCCATATGCAACACAATCTATATTAGGGAATATTTGATCAATAGTACAAACGTTAGTTGCTTTAATAACTGAATAAGCTGTTTTTAGTGTTTTTACAGCAACAAACCTTTGGTAAATGATGTCTTCAGAAAAGCCTTATTCTTATTTAGCAGAAATAAAGATCAACTTCAAAGCCTCATTTATTGATCCTTAAAAAAGAACAAGTATTTGCCCTCATGGAAACAAAACAGTACCTTGTTGTCATGGATGCATGGTGAAAGTAAGTTATCACACAAACAATAAACATTTTTCTTGTAGAAGAATGTTAATACACAACCAGCAAACACTACAAACATTGTCTTTATTACTCCTCCTTAATTAAGACAAGAGATTAACCGTAATATTTGATTTTTTTAAAAAACTCCTCTTAAAACATGTTTTTTATTTCAGCAATCTTAATATCCTCTCTCTAGTGTAGCTGCATTATGATAAACTGTTTATTTAAAGAATGACACAACAACTAACTCATATTTCATGATGTCCTTATGGTAACATTTTTATATTCCATAATTTAGATTTTAATATTGAACTTCACAGCAATCTAGAGTTAAATATATAACATGATTTATATCAGTATATTTTTCAGTTTAAAATGCACTGCTCACCACAATTGTTAATTATGAATCCTTGTAATGACTTTTTATTCAAAGTTCTAGTTGTTTTAAAATTTGCATATTGTGTTCTGATTCTATATATGGCCAGGTTAGAGTAGTTATTTATTATAATAGCCTTTTTTTTCAAGATGAAGACAGGCTTTCCCATCATAAGTATAATTTTCAAAATAATTTAAAAATAAATTGAAACATTAAAGCTCAATTTGCATGAATACCTAGGTTAGAGTGTTTATAGAAATTTTCTTAATAACCAGTAACCATGGCACAGATAGTATGTAATCAACAACCCATTCCTAATAGTAGTTTATTATCTAACTTAATAGAGAAGATTAGATTAAAGTAATGATGTTCAGGCTACAAAAGGCATCTTATTTAAGCTTTCTTCATTACAAATACTCAATATGACAGAAGTTGACCAAGCAACATTTAAAAATTAAAATACTTTTGCCCCCTTTGCTGATACAGTTCCATTATAGATAGACATAAAGATGCTGTCAGTTCTTGCCATCTGCTTTGCATTCTTTGCTGTTACAGCTAAGTACGTAGGAAATACTCTTAATGCCCTCCTTTTTTTGGCATCTGTCACTGATACAATTTTAGTTAGCCATCTGTTTAAAGACAAGCATGTGCATTTAGATAGACTTGGCATCTATTACGCACTGCAAGACAGACTTGGAGAAAAAAAAATTGTAAACAATGTTTTCCAAACACATATATATGTGCTTTCTCTTTAACATCAGCTTTTCAGTTTTATTTGGGGTCCTTCAAAGAAAACCAAATCAATGGATTTTCATTTTGATGATAAGATTTTTTTATTTTTTTTTTTATTTGTCACGATTTGTAATGTATCTGAATGTGGTTTCTAAAGGTTAACCTTAGAAATTAAGCAGTTCCGGTAGCGGCACTGACTTGCGGTGAAAACGAGCGAGAAGATACTGAAACACTAAGAAAAAGTGAAAACAAACTCAGTTTGCAGGGTATAAGGTGCTGAACAGCAGGTGTGCAGCCTATTATCCTAATTATCATTCATTTTCTGGCGCAATTACATCAATTATTACAATTACAGTAAGGAAGCACATAAGGAAAAACAAATGTTCCATGTTTGTTTATTCAATTCATTTTTTTTTTTTTTTTTTGTTTTTATAGATAAGTGAAACATACAGTAACATATGCAACTATTTCTTAGACTTAGACAGACTTTATTTGTAATTTTTTTACACAGGTGTATACAAAAGAAATTAAGTTCAGTAAAAGCTCTCAAGACATTTTCATTTTTCTAAAGTGCAGCAGTGACAAAAAATGTAAGCAGCAGTGAAAATGTAAACATATGTCTTTGGGTTTTTAATAACCTCATTTTATGCAACATTCAGCAGTCTAATGGCAGTGGGAAAAGCTGTTTGTTTTTTTGGAATCTGCTACTGTAGACCTGCATCCAGATGCTATGAAGCCTCTTTCCACAGGGCAGCAGGGGAGAACAGTCCATGGTGGGGGTATGGCCGGGTAATTTATGATATGCGGGCTCAGGACACGCAGCACTGGGATGAAATGTCTTTAATGGAGGGAAAGGGCCCGATGATCCTCACTGCTGTTATCATCACTCTTCTCACCTTCTTCCACACCACACAGTAAGACAGCTAACAATGGTTCCCACGGGAGCTGTACCCGGGCCGCCTGGGTGAACACATTGCATTTTAATTGCTATAGACATGTGGACAAAATAAAACCGAACTCTCCAACAACTTTAAAGTTTTTGAGTTTTTTTCAACAGAATAGGAATGACTATTTTGCTATTGCAATTTTAGGGAGTCCTAAATACATAGTTGTACTTAGTTAGAAAAAAGTGAAAGTATTTATATATGTATGAACATTAATTTACAAGCCCCTTTGGTCCCTTTATTAATGTTTAAGCAAAGCAGTAGTACACTACTCACAAAAATTAAAAAGGAACACTTTGTAATCAGGTATAGCATCAAAGTTAAATAAACTTCTGGGATAATGATTTGGTCGAATAAGTAGCAGAGGGTTGTTAATCAGTTTCAGCTGCTTTTGGTGTTTTTGAAATTAACAACAGGTGCACTAGAGGGGCAACAACGAGGCGTCCATCAAAACAAGAATGGCGTTACAGTTGGAGGCCACTGACATTTTTTCCCCTCCTCATCTTTTCTGACTTTTTCACCAGTTTTGATTTGGCTTAGGTCGCCATATCTGCATCCCTACTGTTAGCATGAGGTGCTACCTGGACCCCTGCAAGGTAGGCCGTGCACAGGCAGTCCCTCCAGGATGCAGTACACACATTAATACATGCTACTGCCTTCGTAGTTAGTCGCATGCCCTGTGGCACTGCTGGGCCACCCTGGCGGCTGGAGGATTCCCATGGGAGACAGGGTAGTGTCCAGGGCCATAGTGAAGGTCTACAACCCATCAGTGACCTCCCTTTGTGCGGCAAGAGGAGCACTGCCAGATTCTATTAAAATGACCCCCAGCCATTACTGCTGTGAATGTTTCGACCAAACAATCGTACAATACTTTTATCGAGTGGGCTTCGAAATGATCAGCTTATAGTCCTGCTTTTTCCTTCCAAGTCCTCAAAGAATCGTAGTGGAGCCCCGCCATGATTTGCCACAGAACACCTGAATTGCTATAAGTCTGCTCGTCGTGGCCTGTGCTTTGTGCCATGTAGATGAGAGCAGGCCCCACCCTGGAGCACATGTGACAGGCGTGAAAGGGTCTGGCGCTTTCATGGAAAACGTTATGCTGCCTGTATCATCGTTCAGTATGTACGGTTTAGTGGTGGTTCAGTGATGGTCTGGGGAGGCATATACATGGAGGGACGTGCACAGACCTGTACAGGCTAGACAACTGCACACACTGACTGCCATTAGGTATCGGGATTAAATCCTTGCACCCATTGTTGCACCCTACGCTGGTGCAGTGGGTCCTGGGTTCCTCCCCTGGTGCATGACAATGTCAGGCCTCATGTGGCGAGAGTATGCTGGCAGTTCCTGGAGGATGAAGGAATTGATACCATTGATTGGCCCCTACACTTGCCTTTTGTAACTAAATCCATAATAGAACACCTTGGAACATTATGTTTCGATCCATCCGGGACGGCAATCTCAGGGGAAAGCTGCACCTAAGACTGTCCAGGAACCTCAGTGATGCCCCTGTCCAGATCTGGGAGTGAGATCACCCCATGTTCAAGCAACATACATTGTGGCTTCAGCTGAAGACCAGTGTTCCTCGACTATCAGACCAGGTGGTAGGGGAGTAGGGGAGTTGGATGCTTAAATCATCTCTGGCACAGGATTTTGACGTCAGGGGTGTCACTCTTACTTCGTCATTGAATTTTGATCTTCAACACTCAAAGAGTTAAAAAAGTGACAGCCATGCCTTTTTAGCTCATAGGGCTAAAAAGACATTGACTGTCCCTGTCCACATAAGCACTAACACTGGGTATGGATCCAGTACATTTGATTCTGTCAATCTGTTGAGAAACTTTTGGTCTTACCATCCAGGTGGAGGTTAGTTTGACACTCACTAGGTACTGCCTACATTAGCAGGTTGTTGTAATTTCAGTCTTGTAACTTAAAAGAATTAAAGCACTGCTATTAGTATTTTTGTACTACTGTAAGTACCAAAGCAGAACTACAAAAGTCTAGTACACCACAATGGTATGAACCTTTTTTAACAACAAATTATTCACTAAACGTTTCATTAGGCAATTCATAATATTCTACCTTACTAAGACATCAGAATGAAATGACCTTTTATTCTGTTGCTTAAAACAATTTTAAATTTTTTTTATGTAATTCTGAAACTTTAACTGATTCAATATCTATCAATCAATCCATTTTCTATACCCAGTTCTCCTGTACAGGGTTAGAGTTCCCTATCTCTAGAGGTCTACAGGTGGGAAACGGTATACTCTGGACACTTCAGCGGTCCAACTGCACCACTATTTAGTAAAACTGTCATTCTGCATGTTGTCAAATTAAATCGTATTTAGGTGTGAATTAGTTAGCTATTTTTTTTTTATTTGTTATGCATGACACCAGATTTTAAAAGGAATTTGTTTTACCTGTTTAAAACATTACTGTATTATACAGTTTAGTAAAAGCGGAAACAAATGAAATTTGATCAAACCACTCATTTCTATGTTTTATTGCATTGATTGGAAAAAATACTCACAGTTATTCAGTGAGCAACGATACAAAGAAAAAAGTGTGGTGTAATACTGAAACATTTTTTTTTAAAGAAAACAAATTATCATCATTGCTCTCTATTCATCCTTAGGCTAACCCTGTGTATTTATCACCTCATTTGATCAGACCGTTAAGTTATACAAAACAAAATAACCAGAAAGAACAAGAGTATTTTCACGGTCTGTATCAAAGCAATTACAAAAATAAAAACTTTTAGGTCCCAATTTTTAAAAATTTGCAATCAAATCCTTCAGGCTATTAAGTAACAAGTCCAAGCACAGAAGTTAACATACTGTATTGCACTCAATACAAACATGCCTATAACTTCTGTTTGCTCTGTGCAAATAAGATTAGGTAATCCAACATTTATTGTATAAACTAGTGCATAGTCATGCTTGACATGTTCACGTGTAACATGCACAAACAAATACAAAATTCAATGTGATTCTCTGCTAAAACTGATTTCAGTTGAAAAAAATCATATTAGAGATATTTACAAACAAGACATAAGAACATACCACTTGAAAGAGGGGAAGACTTATATTTGATAGATTAAAAGATGAACCCCATTCAATAAAAGTAGCCGCTTCAATATTCTACACATTCACATTTTGCAGAGAATGACATATCTTCATTTTCCTCTTACTTTTTTTTTTACTTCATTGTCATTGTACATACATTGGACAGTACAACACAGGGACAAAGATAACAAGAATCTGTCCAACGTGTCTGGGAAGCTGTTTGAAGGGATTCATAAGCTCCCAAGAACATTTATACATTAGAGAGAATATTGACAATACACAATCAACAACACCATTCTTGACAGAAAAACTGACATTTCCTACAGGTGGACATTTCATGCTTTCAGGTCCTACAATGACTTATATGGAAGATTTTACTTGAAGTAAATTGTAGACTATTAACAGCTTAGACATGTCAGAAAAACAAGTGCAGTATTTAATTATTATGGTCATCTGGCTTTCAGTGTAACCAAATCTATAGAAAGTTTAGTGCATTTGTCCTTTCTTCCATGTCATGGGTCACAGTCAGAGCTACAACCTAAACAGAAAGTACACTTCAGGTTCAGATTCTGAATGAGCGTTGTTTCCAAATGGAATAGAGTCATCTGTATAGTACAGATCTCGAAAACGGTCAACATTGCCATAATGTACTGATGTGCAGGCTCCTTCTGGTAGCCCCCTGTCCTCCAAATCATCAAGGTAGCCTGCTATGTAGGAGCCAGTAGAGTGTCTGTCAGGTGGTTGATTCTGCACAGGTTTATTCCTCAGTACCACTCCTCCAGTGCTGTCATCACTACTCATCACCACTCCTGGCCTAACTTTTTGAGCCTCTTGCTGTCTCTCACGGGCACGGCTGTTAATGTGGCGCACTCTGCTTTGGCTTCGGGAAGACAGACGTCGGGTAAGTATTGGAGGAGGGGAATCATCTATATTTCTTTGAGCAACTTGAAATGCACTTATTTCTTGAGGTTGTGACTGTTGGCTATTTGCTTCTTGTTGCACCTGAGGAGATTGGGGTCTTTCTCTGAGACCATCATCTAACTCCAAGCTAACCAGTTTGCGTAACTGCTCTGTAAATGGATCACAAGACTTTGTGCGAAAAAAGTGTTTGCCTGATATGTCTTTAGGCTTTTGCCTTGTTGTATGAGGAGTAAAGAAACTGCGACTAATGATATGGTATTTACTTTGAAAGTTGCATGAAATGTCTTCAGAGGTCAAGTCTCCCAGGGACTTAGACTTGCATGGCTTATGGTCTGTGGAATCTATGATAGAAGACTGGAGATAAGCTGATGAAGGTCTCAAATGTGAACGAAGTGAATGTCTTACTTTAGATTGCTCATGGTTTCTGTGTTCAGCAGGGCTGTTCTTATATTTGCAAGTCTGTACATGGTGCTCTTGACCTTGGCTAGGTAGTTGGATGTTTTGAGAAGTTATAAACTCTGTGGAGGGCATATTGCAACCATAGTCTGGTTGACTATGTTCATAATCAGAGGAAGGAGAGTAAAGAGGTCTTTGCCTACACCTATTCTGTGGTGTGGCACATTGTCGTGGAAGGCTTTCTGCAGAAGAAAAACCATGGTAAAAGTCTCCGGTTTCTCTGTTTTTCTGATTGATTTCCGTTCTTTCTTGATGAGATCTACTAGAAGTCATGGTTGATTTACAGCTTCTTAAGTCAGATGTTTTGCTGTAGTTAAGGACCCCAAAGTTGCTCTGAGTTAAGGAGTAACTATTCTGAGGAAGGGGACTAGGGTTTGTGGGTCTAGAGTCTACAGATCTCTGATGTCTTAGCTCTGAGTTTTTTTGTTGATGGGCATTTGAGATTTGATTGCATTTTATGACATTACTCACTGGAAATGAGTGCTTTGAAGGGGCTGCATGAAATGATTTTGTTGGGAATTGTGGAGGAGAATATGAAAAATCATGTTTTGGCTGGAAATAGCTAGGAGAGAAGTCATGATTTTGGAAAACAGCTTGGCATTTTACTGGACTTGAAAGCTCAACCCACATCTTGCTGTTGTTTGATATAATCTCAGATGGATCATCAACATTTAGCTCCACTTCTGTAAATGACTCTTCAGTAGAATGGTGGAGGATCTGAACAAGGTCAGAGGAGGAGGACCTTATGTACCTTTTAGAAGTACCCTGCAGTTCCTTAGGTTCTGCATCTGAAGCATATTTTACCTCCTCATACACCCTTTCCTCTAGCTTCAAATCTTCTTCACTCTCACCCCACAGTCCTCCTACACCGTTCAAGCCCAGCCTGCTTCCTGTCTCTTTCCCTAGGTTTTGAGTTGTTTTTACGGGTGAAGAAGCTATACTGCTTGAAGGTGTGCTTCCTGTAGTATCTGCCTGAACATGAACTGTCTGCTTCCTCAGGTTGTACACAGAAACTGGTGTCAAAACCTCCTCATCCAGAATAGTGTAGACCTCTTCAAGTTCAGCAGTTTCTGGGTTCGAGATGAGACCTAGAGAGGTTTTACTTACTTGGTAAGCCTTTTTGTGTGAACAACTTTCATTATTCATATTTGTTGGCTTTTGGTGATTCATCAAAGATTTATTTTGAGACGATGCCATTTGGGCTATAAAAGGACATGTTGATTCCTCTTGGAGTTTAGGTGAGGTGGGTCTGAAGTCCAAAGTCTGGGATGGGGGAATGTTCTGGGATGATGTATTTAGATTCTTTTGGTCAGTAGTCATTTCAAACTGCTCAATCAGAGCAGAAACAGAGCAAGACATTTCCTGTTCATTGTCTAAAGATACAGCATCAATGAGTCTGGAAATAGTGCTGTCATGCAAAACACCAGGACTTTTAAGAACACCATTTGCTCCAGAAACAGTAGCCAAAGATGAAATGGCAGACGACGAGGAGGACACCGATGGTGCAACTGTGAAAGTTGTACTATTTGATGATGTTTCTGGTTTATCTAATGTTGCCTGACTGTTTGTTGAAATTGACATAGCAAATGTTTCCCTTGTTTCTTTAGGGAAGTTGTTGGATTTACTTAGACCTGACTGGTAATTGACATATACTTCCTCCTTTGTTGTTTCTCCACCGCCAATAACCAGGTAGGAAGTCTCGTCTGGTCGATCATGCTCTTTCTTTCTGTTTGTCTTTGAAGGGATATAAATGTTCTTTTGAACAGAAACAGATGATTCTGTAAAAACATTCATGGAGGAAGACCTGGGTCTCTTGAATCCAGAAGCTCCTGTTGACACAGAAAAGGCAAAAAAAGCTCAATAAAGATGGTTAACATATCAAACTAAATACAGAACTTAAGGTACCAGTTCAATTAGCCCCTTCGCCTATTCGCACCAAACATTTCTTCAACCTATTCTGAAAGATTGACAATTGTGTAGTAATTTATTGATAATGTTAGTTATGCAATATAACTTTAGAATCAAACAAAAACATACAGTATAGCAAATTAATTTAAAAAATCATTCAGTTCTATTCTTTTCTAATCTACATATTGTAAACAATCACTTCATTTGTTTTATTTATTTTTTTTAATAACCATTTTTTAGAAAAAGAATAAATTAGTTGCTGTTACAGCAGGTATAGATCTGAATCACATCAAAAAATCTTGTCAAGAAAATTTTACGAAATGGCAAAGGGGCAAAATGATGAACACCCAGGCTATCAAGCTTACAAGCACTTTTAGTACGACAGTTTATGGGTCATTCATTCCAAGACAACATCTATACACAAGCAAATGGATGACCGACAACAACAAAGGAAAAGCTGAAAAATGGGTATTGAACATCGGAAACAAAAAAAAAAGAAAAACAAAAAAAAAGACACATTTATAAATATAAAACATGGAAGAAATTTTAAACTGGGGTTGATCTGGTAAAATGGTAGCAAATGGCACATTGATATAGCTTTCAGACCATTTCCAAACCAAATACACTGGGTGAACGCAATGCCAGTCGGCTTTGAACAATGCCATCTCCAGACAACAGTATTTCTCATTACCTGCAGGAAATTCCTAGTCAGTTCTCTACTATAAAGAAACACAACAAATGTAGATTGGACAGAAAAAGCATATTAATGTCTCATAGCAATTAGGCTGAGGTCTCAATTCACATGGTTACTTTGCACGTAGTTTGTTGAAGGAGAAAGAGGGAAAATGCATTTCAGTTAAATCAGGGTTAGGATAGTTGTTACGACATTATTACCATACTTTATGTTGGATGAAAAATTATAGATAGGGCAAATTTTAAAGAGTAGGTTGCATGTAAATTGCGTTAGTGTGAAGAATTTTCAAATTGGCTAAGCGCAAAAATACTCACCGGTGATAGAGTCTGCACCAATGTCATTCTCTTCGTTGTCTGGGGCACAGATAGACAACTGCCCTTGCAGTAACCTGTCTAAAGGCATGGAAATGGGTCTATGGATAAGAGGCGCTCGAGGCTGAAGTGGCTTCTCTGCTCCCTCTGCCCTCACTGAGGGGCCTTCTCCTCCTGATGCCCCTGCATCAGCACCATTGCCATGATCAGATATCGAAGCCACTGACTCAGATAGAGCCATTTTTGTCTTCTTCCTTCCCTTTGCTGGTGCGCTGGCTGTTCGTCGCAGGAGGTGATCACTAATGGAGCGTTTCCGAAGACCAGAGGTGTTTGTGTCCACAGAGGACTTGGAGGACCGGTTGAAGAACCCTCTTATACCACGTAGTTGATGATTCTAGTAAAATATGCATTAATAGAGAAGGGAAATGAAAAATCCGCAAAAGAGATGTACAGCTGTATTCTACTACAGTGTACATTAGAATAACACTAAAAGTGATCGTACATCAGTTATTCAATTCAAAGAGTAAGAAACATTATAATTACAACTTACAGTAAAACTCCCAAAATCAGTTTCCCATATTTTATAAAAGGAAAATAAGTACAACAAAGAATATTTATTTTTACCTATTAATTGTAAATAGGGTTTCCGAAAGGGTGTAAAGTCATGATAACCCCCAGTTTGCAAGGTTTTAAGTTAGCAAGATTGTCGAAACCACTTACTACTCTAATTTATGTTAGTGGTTTGGTTAATAATGTTTGTTTTGATTTGTCAATAATTTATTTTCTCTATTATAGTTCCTGACAAGCAATTTTGAGCTTTCTGCTTGTTTACATCAGCCATGGTATCACAAAGTTGTCATCTATTTGTCTAATGTCAAATTAAGGCCTCAGTGTTTGCTCGAATATACAATCAGCAATATTTCCGTTTTGTTGTTTTTATTTAAACCCTTACTAAAATGCTCTCAATAGAAATAGTAGAATAGGAAATCTCAGAGGCTATGTGGTCAGGGGCTTAAATACTAGCGTCTGCCAAGACAAATGCTAGATCTGCGCAGAAAAACATGGCAAGCAGGTAAAAGCTGTTACTGGGAAGGGTTTGCAAATGTAAACAGCTTAAGAAATCCCATGATTTAGCCCATAAAAACCATCACTATCAACAGATTGTGAAAAAACTCCTGGAAAGATATGATAGTGGCTCTTGGACTGCATGAAGAGGCTTTGACAAAGTTGTACTGTATACGGCCGGGTTTTGTACTTCCTCATATAGTTTGGTGTTGTGAGCTTGCCCTTTGTGTTGTTTAGATGATTTGAAGCAAAGACGTGTCTCATAGGTAAGAAACACCGGACTTCAAGAACTAGGATTGGAGACCCCTACTCTACAGGGTTTTTATTTGGTGGATTTCATTACATGCTGCAGCTATCTTTAAATTTGTCTTTTGTCTAACACATGCATGAAATGGGTCTGGGAAAATGCATTTATTTGCAATTACATATGGGACTCTGGGATGGTTTACACAGAAACATGAAAACATTACTCTGTAAGTAACATTAGTTAAACTTTTTTAACAGAATTATTGAAACAAACCTTTATAATAAATACACTGTAAAACAAATAGATATTACAAGCTGAACAGAAGCTTCTAAAGGTACTAATTAAATAAAGTTGTATTTAGATGATGGAACATTAAATGATGCCATGAACCAGCTAGATGTCACCCAGATGTCACTAGATGTCATTGTTACATCTTGGTGTAGCATACTTGATGCAGGACGATATTAATTTATACATACAAACGGCACATCTGAAGCATGCATTATTTTTTCATGCAGCACACAGAGAGCTCTGGGGCTCAGTATACCTTGCTAGCTCCTAAAAAGTGCATTATGGTAAAGCTTGGGTTCAGGACAAGAGGGCTCCACTAGAGAGACAAAGAGTGGATGGAGCAAAGCCTCAATTTACTGATGTGTTTATAAAAACAGAAATTTTGTTGTGATTATCTTAATAAAAAAAATTACTTAAAAAGGAGGCTAATGGGAAACATTGAAGAACACCTACCTTCCCATAAACATCATGCACAGACACATGCACAAAAATGGAAGCTTCCGTCAGTCCTTCCAGGTAAACATGCCTGTAACCTATGAGGGATATTGAGAAGTGGGCAAAAGGGCAACAACTGTTAACATATTTTTGATTGTAAAATAGCTGATTCAGGTGAGCTAGTCTGAAGGTTCAGGGTCAACTCTTATGAGCACTAAACCTAACCTGCTAAGTAAAATTTTCATTTTATTGAGAAATATAGATAATTATGATTATATATTTCCCATAACATAAATCCATTGGTATTGCAGTATCCACAATCAAAGCAATTCATTAAAGTAATCCATATCACAGTGTTTCAATCAAGTATTAAGGAAAAAACACAGACCAGGCATCAGACTGCTGAAGGCCACAGTCCGTTGACCGATAAAGTCTCGTCCGATCGGGTCATGGTCCCAGACAAGGAAACGCACAAGTGCCAGCTCAGCCATGTGAAGTGTGAAGGAAAGAGTCTCCTCCCACACTGGATTGAAACCTGAAGACAGAACATGTTCATAATGAATACCATCTTCATTATTCCTATTATATGTCTTAAATTCCAACCTGTAAGACTGATATTTAGTTGCTCAAATAATATACTTTTTTAATAAATCAATTCTAATTACCGAACATTTCTCAGACAGTTGATATGCTCTTTGTAATTGAGATGTACCATAGTGGCAAATTTGAATACACCAGATGTCTGTAAGTTTGCTATTATGCAACTGCTATGAGCAGTTAGTGATTTGAATTCTAGAGATTCCATGAAAAGTAGAGCTCTGGACAACATCACGCTGGGTAAATCCTTCCTTCTTTGAACAAAAATAAATACATATCTGTTTTTTCAGCACTAACGCAACCATAATTAACTAAATATTAAGTAGCTTCTGGAGGATTCAGGTCTGTGTTAAAACAATACGCAGAAAGTGTAGCAGCAGTTGCTTGCCAAACAGTCGGAAACGACCTGCAGTCCCTGAATAAAAAAATAAACCATTGGAGAGTACTTTCTGTGTTTTTACAAAAAGAATACATTTTCACAAACCTTTGAATTGGTTTCAAAAATCTCTTCAGTGCAGAATATACCAGTTGAGGATTTTACAAACTTCTTTGGCTTTTGAGCACGAGTTGATCAAATGCAGGCTAAATTCTCACTGCTGCTCTTTCACACAAACCCGAGAATAATATTCATTCTTAAGCACATCTGACATTTGCCCAAAAAATTTTGAGCTGTTCAAAACTTTGCTCCTGAACTCCAGGATCCAAAAATTACTGCTAATTCTTTACAAATGTGTACTTCATTTTAAAATATAACTACATATTCCTGATTGATTTACAGACTGTTATTTATCCTTAACTTAATTATGGATTCCTGGCAAACATAAGTGGTGCCATTTTCACATAGTTGCCTCATTCTCATCTTTCTCCCTCAGTTCCTGGCTAAGTCTGTTTTAGTTACATATTCTAGGATCTACTCCACAGCCACTAGTAAAGCTAAACATTCATTTTTGAAAAAATGCCCAAAAAGAAATGATTGCAAATCCTAATGGAAAACACCAGACTCTTTTTAAAATCATGAAAATTTAAGATCTAATGTAATCTAAATATAAAATACAATTAGCTCATTTTATCCAATTCATAAATCTTAATAGAATCTTGTTTACAGTGCTGAATTATTGGCAACATTCTTGGAAATCAAGATGAATCTGACTATATTTCTTATTTATCCTACCATTGTAGCAAGTGAAACTTAGGATACAGAATTCCAAGAATCATCAGGAATCCCAGAAATCCCTGTTTGAAATGGTAGCTGAAGAATTAAGCATATTGGCTCTGTGAGATAACAAATGTTTGAATCCCAAATAAGACTCAAGGTATAAGCAGCACAAAAAATGTGAACCAGCAACAACCACCTGCCCCTCAATCCCGGCCACCCATAACTAATGTCGCAAAAGTTTTAAGTACACAGTGATAAGAAGTTAAAGCTTGTTCCGACAACTACAAACATATTTCTCTAAAGTGCCAAGTGAAGGACAAAATAATTTTTGTCTGTGAGAAACAGACAAAAATGCTCAAATCTAGGGAAATACTGCGCAGTGTTTTTTTTTTTAAGTACTACATAATTACATAAGTATGATTCAATTTTAGGTTATATTTAGAAAAAAAATGCTTAAAGAATGTTTTTGAACAAAGCTAATGTAATATTACATTTCAAATAAACAGTGCTGTAAAATGAGCTAAGCAAGAAATATGAAGTGTGCTTTTCTTACCATTGTCATCAACAACTCTCGTCTGTTCCTTGCAGCAGTCAATGGGTAAACCAATGATCTCCACTTCAACGAATGGATCAATAATCTGAAGGAAAAACAGATCATTCAGATTCTGGTGTGGCACTAGTTTTATTTATGCTCAGAGCTAATTTTACTCCTCTGACCATTTGCATAAGAAATCATATTTGTGGAAATAGTTGAACTATCAAATACAGAAAGACAGATGGATAATGTGAGAACCCTGAACTCTGCTTTTCTCTGTTTTTACCTCTCCACGGTCCCCCAGCATGGAGTCTGGTGGTTTGGGCAGCTGCTGTCCACTAATGATCTTGAGTACGAGCTGTTTCTTGGGGTAAGCTGGAAGTGGGTCATCACTGAATGGGTTGAAAGAGCCTAGAGGAGTAAAGGATGGCGGAGCAGCAACTTCAATTAATGTCATCATTTAATCCTAACATTAGTCCATCTGTCATCATTATTTCCACTGAGGGCACTTTCTGGGGCTTTTCCTACAACCTACGAGTCTTTATAGCTATGCAAGAACAGCTTGTAAATTACACTATAACACCTCCACTTCTACATTTTTGCATCTGTTTTATTTAATAATGCACAATATTTTATGGCCCATGTGATGTTGGAATTAACAATACTGAATATGATAAACAAAAAAAAACTGTTTCTTTTCAGTGAAGTAGGGTTTCTGGGGTGTGTCTAATTTTTTACACACATTTCCTTTTTTTTGAATAAAAAAAAACTGCCTTGGAGAAATCTGGTGTGTGACTTTATACATTTGAAATTCACCTTTTAGTACTGTTTACTCTAGGTCACTTAAAAATGTCTTCAGTGGCCTTTCAGATCTTGACACAACAGCTTTGTTTCCCATGTAGGTGGCATTTCAGAATATCAAGAATGTTGTTTTTTTTCACAACCTCAACTAGTGTTGTGCTTAAAAATGTTTGATTCCCTTTCAAATATAATGTATCAAAGTATTTCTTGTAGAAAAGATCTTATTTTGCAAATTTTGAAAGTGAGAAAGCTTTTGAAGGAATTATAGAAAACATGGGTTTACCTATTTAACTCTGAAGATAAACTTGTCTTTTTGTTTAGCAGAATGATGACATGTTTGAAACCTTGAATTTTAAACTACCGGTATGTTTAACCAGGATAACTTAATCATTTTCAAATGTATTATTTTTTCTCTTTCAGGTTAACATTAGGTAGTAGAACCTTGATTTTTTTTTTTTTTTACCTTTAAACCCTTTTAACTCTTAAGGGATGCAAAAATAGTCTTAACTGGATTTTAATCAGTTTGAATCATATATCTAACATAATGTTTTTTATTCACAAGTCTTCCCCTGTTAGTTGTAATCATAATTCATAGCAAATTTTGTGTTTATATCTTGTATTGTGTATTAGGCAATTGTTATATTTGATCTTGTTACTTAATCGCACACCTGGTAAAAAAAAGACAGTAGCTTACTGTAATTCATGATTATGGTAATTATCAGGTTCTGATGGTGTTCCTCATAATTACTAGAGAAGAGTAATTATTTCTCAAAAATAAAGACATGTACTGTATTTATATCTCACAGCCTCTTTAAATTTGTGGTAGAAATCATTCAACTGTAACAAAAGAAATACTATGCTTGATGGATTCTTCTTTATCATAACAGTTACTTATGTAGAAAAAATGACAAATGAACTTGATCAAAGCTTATCTTTATTTTTTTTTGTACCTATTCTTTGTATTGTTTTACCTTTACACATAGGAGGCGGCTTGAGGACGTAACCAATGCCTCCATTCACCATGAACTTTGATCTGTTGAGCTGCATCATCCGTCCATCTGTTTGATAGTTCAGCGCAACTAAAAAAAAAAAAAAATGACAAACAAAACCATTTAAATTGGGAATGAATTACAATCCAGTTTCTCCATATTTTGTTTTGTCATTTTAGTGAGGAGTTAGGTTATTCTATAAATCTACATTTCTAACAGTTTTTTGAATTTCATGGTATTAGAGACAGCATTAAAGAACTGTCTTCAGATAGTGAAAAGCATATCAAGTTAAAATTCTCTTAAGCCAAAGCGACATCAAGACATCTAACAGCCTTTTTTGCCTGAAAGACATGAACAAAAATGCCTGAAACAAAACTGAAAAGTTCTTCCATCTTCAAAATCTATGTGCTACAGGAAAACAGATGAAGAAAATGATATGTAGGCACGTGCTTAGGGTGTTTAATTTTCCTGTTTGGATCAGCATGAGAAGAACATTATTATTTTTTCTGAAATATTAATGAATTATGCCATGATTGCTTTAACTTCTGAAATGTTTTGCATAGCTCCCTGTACTGCTTCTAATCTATCAGGTTTTGATTTAAACTCAGACACCTTTTAAAGAGTTCAACATGTATCTCTCTCAGTATATAAATTTTAGGAAATTACTCTTTCAGGTTTTACCGGTATATGTTTGTATGTGTCTGTGTTTTTTACCTTGCAAAAATAGTTTTTGGGTTTTTGGCGTGGCATCGCTGCCACACATCTAACTGACAATACCCGAATGATCAACAGGCTTCTGCCAAACTTGATAACTGCTGATGAGATGAAGTAACTATTTGAACCAAGTGTGTTTACCAACAGAGGACTGACTGAAAGTGCTGGGGCCGGCCTGGTTGGGCCAGGTTTTAGGGCACTTATATCTTGAGGTTATCTCTTAGGTAATAGCAGATGTAGTGTGTTTATGTACAGTAATGTATGTATGTTAGGTGCATCTGCTAGATGTACACATGTTAACATATAATACTATGTTTGAGTGTATATAAGTGTATATGTTAGGTGTATATTTTGGGTTCTTGTGTTAGGACAGATAAATTTAGCTTATTTGTCATATTAATTTACTTACATGTTTATGCAGTTAATATTAATATATCTTGCTTTTTTTTTTTCCAAGATTAGCCTATTCTTTTGAATAATGAAACTGTATCTTTTGAGTGTATTATTTAGTAAAGCTTCCTTAGGTTATTATTATTTTTTTTTTGGAATGTTTTTTTTTTTTGTCTATTTATTTTTTCATTGGCATAAACAATTTGCCTAAAATAGCCTACTTTTGCCAGTGAATTTGTTTCCTGTTCAGATAATATGTAATAATAGTTTTAATCTATTCATTTCATTTTGAATTAGTCACCTCTACTTATGGTATTAAATTTCTGCACACTACCTTCCATCACTGGCATTCCAAAAGTTGACTGCGGATTGAGTGAGGGTTAGATAGGGGAGGGGGTGTATTGACTCACAACAATACAAAGGCCCCTCACAAAGACATAAGCACCTATCTATCATAACCTAGCTAACATATATACTCAACAATTAACATAGATTTAACTATCTAACATATTCCTCTTAAATAAGCACCTAACATTTATTTTTAAAGTAAGCACCTAAAACAACCCACTGGACTTTGTTTTCTAATTCTGAAGACATTTGAAGACATTTGGCTTCCCATCCAGGAAGATTTTAAATTATAAAAAATTCAATAGATTTTTTTATTATTATTATTATTACTGAAGAAGCTTCCTGGGTGAGAAGTGAGATGTCTTCAAACTTGGAAAACAAAGTCTAGTGGATTGTTTTTTCACTTTTGTTGGAATGACAAGGAATTGGATGACTGGGAATCTTCAACAGAATCTTCACCTAACATGCAGACATAACGTAAGCATAAGCCTGTAACATATACAGCTTGCAAAGACACGTACGTATAATTTTGGCACTAATGGAAACCCATATTAGGAAACTGTATTTAGGTTAACTGTATTGAGATTGTAACAAAAAAAAGGAAACAGTGTCAAGGGTGTGAATACTATCATGTGATTAAGGTTGGAAATTCTTACCCAATTGACAACCAACATTCCAGTAGAACTGCGGGTTGAAATTAGAGGAGTCGATACGATAGGCTGAGGGATAAATCCTTGACAGTTGTCTCTGGTTAAATGTCAGGAACTGCTCAGCCTTGTGATTGACCAGAGATTGCGCTCTGGTCTCGCTGAATGACAAAACATCACCTGGAGTTCCTTAAAAACAAACAAGCAGTAACAATACAGCCAAAACGTGAGAAAAAAAAAATCCACAGAGGCTGCAATGCATTGCAGTTTATGCCTCAGATGTATAGGTGTCAGTGTTGTTTTACCGTCATTTAAGCATTCCTGTGAGGCAACAGAATTGGTGAAGACTACCAGGTTTGATAGATCTCTACTTAGTTTTATTGTCTTCCTTTTTCTTCCAATCCTAAAAATATAATTGAAGAAAAAAAAAAAAAAAAAAAAACAGGACACAAAACTTATTGAAAAGATT
>JAGKQL010003224.1:13966-25095 GCA_018398635.1 Cyprinodon brontotheroides | reverse complement strand
TGATATCTCAAATGCATCTGGAGATCTGGGTGTACTATTCCTTTAAGTGCATCTGAGTAAAAAGGGAGCTTAATTTTAACGTATGCTGCACTTTCAGATTTTTATATGTAAACCATACTTCTTTTTACCCCAATCATCACTATTATGCACTACTTGGTGTTCTATTCCATAAAAATATGAAATGACTGATTTTTGTGGTTTATAAAGTGACAAAACATGAAAACTACTAAGGGTGTGAATACTTTGTCGAACAGCTGTATATTTCTCTTCCTCTGCCTCACTATCTGCCTCCCTTCATGCTTCCTTGAGCTCTTACCTCTCAGAAAAACAGCCAATCTCCTCCTCTCCGTCTTTCTTTAGGACGACACAGAGCCCTACTTTATTGGAATATTCTGTTTCGAGGCCGCCATTAAGATCATCGCCCTGGGCTTCGCGTTTCACAAAGGCTCCTACCTCCGCAACGGCTGGAATGTAATGGACTTCGTGGTCGTACTCACAGGGTGAGTCCCCCCTCCCTCTTCCCGATGGATGTCGTAATTGAAAGAGTGTTTTTTTTTTTTTCTCCCTCTCTGGTTTCAAGCCTTGGTGCCTTTACAGCTGCTGTTTTCAAGCGTGAATGTGGCTGATTACATCACTATTATAATGATGGGGGAAAAAAGTGCACTATTCTTTTTATTTTTTATGTCATTGTTAAATATGTCAGCATATCAAACACCTTTTAGTGTCAAAGATACCCTAGATTAAAAACAAAAAACCTTTTCTTATACGATTTTATCTATTTAGAGCAAAAGGGAGCTCCAAACCAGCAAGTCTGTTAAAAACTAAACCTGCTAATAGATTGTTCCAGGAAATATGGTTCTGTCTGCTTAGCAGGAATGTTGTTATTCAGCCTGTTTATTTCATACCACAGCATCTCAATGAGACTTAATGTAAGACTTTGACTAGGCCACCCCAACATCTTCATTATTTAACTGTTTCCCCTTTTCTTGTATTGATGTTATTAATTATTTTAGATTTATTTTATAAGTAACTTTGATCAGAGCAGAAGTATTTTAAGTTGAACTTTTTGCATATAAAGCAGATCTACACTCACTTTTATTGAAAATACAAAATGACCTTGTTGCATTATGATAGTAGATTGTAATTTCTGCCTCTGTATGGACATACTTTTATACCAGAAACTGACTCTTCCAGAAAAAAGAACAAAATTTGGCAACCACCTGCAAAACAAGTTAAAATATCTTTATTGTTGCTTTAAGTAGCAGGGATAACTCACCACTTCCACATCAGAAATATTTCATTTTTTTAAGCTTTTAGAAGCTGACTTGTTTGCTGCAGATCAACGTCCTGCTGCAGCATCCAGTTTGAGTGTAAGGTCATAAAATAAGGTCTGCATCAGGAATGTTGTCCAGCTCCTAAAGCAGAAAAGTAACCGACCATCATACTACCAACACCATGTTTGACTGTGGGGATGATGTCTCTGATTCTTTCAGTTTGTATACAGCATTTAAAAGGCAAACTAGCTTCCAAAAATTCCCCTTTTTGTCTTGTCAGTCAAAAAGATGTTTATGGGAAATGTGAGACCTTTGTTTTTCTTTTGGTCAGCAGTGGTTATGATCTCCCATGGAGGCCATCTTCCCCTTTTTTTGTATAGATTGTATCTTATATGTTCTTAAATCTTAAAATAGGAGGATGAAGTTTAGTACTTATATGTTCTATATCCTGCCTCCTTAAAGGGGAAAGACGGGTTTTTAACATTGGGCCCTTGATTTTAAGTTATTACATCATGTCCTACTCACCCAGCAGAGCGTGTATGACGTCATCCGTGTGCGCCGGCTACCATTCATTCATACTTTCCGCTGAACTGCTGCAGTGATTCGCAGTGTTATTAATGCTGGCGTACCATATAGAATAAATTATGAACAGTTTAGTTTGTGCCTTCAACTTGTTGCCCATAGGAAGACACTACTTGGATATAACCTAACTGAATGTCTTCAGAATGGCTTCAAATGACACAAAACGCATATGGGTGAGTAGAACATGATGGAATAACGAATGAAAATCAAGGGCCAAATGTAAAAAAAAAAAAGGCATTCCCTTTAAGCCTTCAAATTTCATCAATAAGTAAATATATGATGAAATAAAACCTCATGAAATATAGGGTGATTGATTTGTTGAATTAATGTTTTGTTCCAATCCCAGATAAAAGAAAGCCCCTGTCTAGTTCCCGCCCATTTCATGACGTTGCCATAAAAATTCAATTCTGAAGGTTGATCAACGTCAGAGACCTCCCACCACCGAGAGACCACAAAAAATTTTCACAACTTAGACGTTGGCTTAAAACAAGGGTAACCAATTAAAAATCAGCAGGGTCAGAATAAAAAAAATCAGCCAGTAAAGCTGCGGTGACATTTTTAATTATAATTCATAACTTTAAACAGAATTTAACACCGATATAAAATGGAGGTGTTTATGCATCAATGTTATACATTGACTACATTTTGAATAAAAAAAATAGAAAATTTTCCTATTTTAAAATCTTAAAGTGTTTTTAAGTAGAGAACAACAATCGTTCAGTTTGGTATATACACAGATTTTCTGATTCACATATTTTGTAAAACACCTGTACTGACTTGTTTATTTTTCTTCTTTGTTTTTTTATGGCTTATTGTGAGAGCAGTGATAGGCTTCAGGCTGCCCTGCAAGGTTTTAAACCTGGTTTGAATGGAGCACTAAGCCATTCTCAAGCATTGCTATCAAGGTGCTCCCATTCGCGGAGCCTGGATCTGGGACAAGTTTATTTTTGATTCTGTTCATGGCGAGAATCCTGCTTCACAGCAGCAGGTTGAGCCAAACATACTCAAAATGTGCAGGGGTCATCTTTGAGCACACCATTTCCAGTTCCTCTGCTTTCTTTCTCTCATAGTCTTCTCCTTTCTCATCGCCCAGCTTGCCACAGGTTTGCCTCTGTGTCTAGCAAGTAGCTAGCAGCAGCAACCCAGACTGACAGCTCATTGGCTGAATTTGTATCGTCGCGGTAGCCTGGTCACCGGGGCGGCTCCGGAGGGTTTTACCATATTAACAGGAGAAGTGGCGATAAAGTTAGACACTGTCGGTTGGATAATGTAACCCAAGTTGCATTCTAGGATTATAAGGATTAGAAATAACCCAAATTAAAGTCAACCCATGTGATTTCTTATAGACTAGGTTCGTCTGCTGGAGGAGGTGGCAAATTGTAAAACACAGACAGTTTGATGGTGCAAAATTAGTGAGTTGTATTATTATTTACAATATATACACAAGTTATTCCACAATTTTAAAGTCCAAATGGGTTCCTTAAACCAAGGAAGTCAACCAGTCTTTGTTGATGATGAAAGGGAGAAAAAACAAAAATAATAATCCAAGTCCTTCAGTGGAGACTTGTTGGGCTGAATCTCCAACCAGTTCAGAAGAGTTTCCTCAGATACTAGGTGATGTATCTCCCAATCCGTTAAGCGGTTAGCTCGCCAGTCTGGTCAGCATGAAGCCAGACAATCTTTGCTGTATCCTAGACCCTTCAGCCACGCCTTGAGGGGGATCTGCAATATACCTGGCCTGTGTAAACAGGCCTAAATAATCAATTTACATGTACATGTATTTTCTTATAAATGCAGGAGTTTACATAATAGTTAAATGCAACTTATGCAAAACAGTATTTCTACAGAACAGTAGTTTTGGTAAGCATTTCAATTTAGTTCAGTGTATAACTATAACAGGCTGGGGAGGCTAGTGCTAGCATGCTAGCTCCCAAGCAAACACTCACCAGTTCCCTCTTGACCAACCGTGATCTTTACAATGTTTGGTTGATTGATCACACGTCTGCAAATTAACAGAGGCACAAGATTGAAGATATACAATAGTTATGATAACCACTTGGGAACAGACCAGAAGCCTACCTGCACGTCAGGGTCCAACAGCATTTCCTACCTAAGGCGCGGTTAGCAGCCATATAAGCCATAGCTGTCAATTAGGACAATGACGTGCAGCTGGCACATGATGTCAAAACCGTGCGAGAACAGTATTGTTCTCACTAGATTAGTGTTGAATAAATTAAAGAAAGGAGGATTTTAATTAAACCTTTAAATAAAAATAAATAGAATTAAATCTAAAAATGGAAAATAAAATATAAAATGAATCTAATATAGAAAAATTATCCTGGTTACAATAACATGTAGTAATTTATAAATGTTTTCAATCAGGTTGGGTCTGGATTAGCCACCAGGTGGGTCCGGATCCGGACCACAGTCCGCTAATCCGTGACCTCTGGCTTAAAAGAAAAATTGCTGCCCTGTGCAGATAAGCTGCGCCTCACATCATCACTCCTTGTTTGCAGAAAAATTTCATCTGTAATCAGTGCAGGCGTAGCGTAGTTAAGGAAGCTGCTTCCTGGAAGCAGCTCTGATGTACAAATCGTCGTGGTTTCCACGTGTCAGGGAGGAGCTGCTGCTCAGACAGCAGAACTCATGTGGATTACTCAGAGACGCATGAATCTTGCAAAACGCCACTATGAACATGATTTGGATGAAGGACTAGCATTGTAACAGTTAAAAGCTCAAATAAATATATTTTGCATTATAAAGGCCCTTTTAAGATATGTCTGCCTACTTCAAGTTGTGAGACAGGTTCTAAAATAATGATTTGGTTCTGCAGTTCTGGTGGAATCAGGTCTGAGTGTGGCTGAAGCTAAACTGAAACAATGTGATGCATTGATTTATGAGTCACTCACGCAAAAGCCTGGTTTAAAAGCTGCTTCATTTATTTACACAAATTTTATACATTTAATTCTGACAAAAATAAACAGATAATATCGGTAAGGGAGCTAATACTTTTTCACAGTACTGTGTTTAAAGATACAGTAACAAGAACAAATCACAACTCTATGCTAAAATGATGATAAATCAATGAGCAACTTTAATGTGTGTATTTTAGCTTTGAAGCTTATCCTTACGTTACCCAACAGTAATAAAACTGCTCCCATCTGTATCTTTGTTCCAGAAATGACTCTTCTAGATTGGCTTTTTGTGCTTCAGATGTGCTTTTCATGTCTGCTTGGCGGCTTGGTTTTGTGTAGCCTTTCAGTGTGGATTTGGCATCTTAGGCTCCTCCGGTTTCCTCCACTCTCCCAGAAAGATGGATGTTAGCTCTACTGGCTGCTCTTAATTGCCCTCTGGTGTGAGTGTAGATGGTCTTTTTGCATTACGCCGTCATCGATCGGGGAGCTGTCCCGCTCTCTCTGCTGTTGGTTGCTGAGATGAGCAACATCTGAGTATTTATTTGTTAGGACTATACAGTAACTATATATCTGCTGGAGAAATGTCCACAGATGGGTAGTAGAAACCATTGGTCAAATGGACCTCTGAGTCCTGTAACAGATGCTTTTATAGCTAAAAGTTGTGTTTTCTTTCCTCGTTGAGTAGCTTTTAGTGGCTGCCTGGGGTGGGAGTTGTTATACTCTGGGGATTGGAGGGGGGCTGCGTGTTATCCGTAATGGTCCGCATCTCTCAATATCAGACTGGAGTCGAGGGGAATCAGCAACAGAGCAGCAATCACAGTGAATACAGTAAATCTGGGTTTTCTCAGATGTTTAAGCAGAAAATAACTGAACCTTTCTTCTTTTTCCACCCCTTCGTCTAAGAGGCTTTTCCAACAATGTCTGTACATCTGTAGCGTTCTGATACGACGTAGTCCCTTCTGCAAGAAACTGAACTAAGAAAACCATTTTGTGTTATGAAATTATACAGTTTATATTAGGGATGCACGATATTGGGATTTTGGCCTATATCCGATATGCTGGCTACAAAAAATAAGCAGTCATTGAAAATAGCAGTTTGGTTATCCATTTCTGACACTTTGAAAAAATGTACTTTCAAATATATTTTCATATGCTGATATCAAATTTATTTTTAAAAACTGACGGTATTGATCTATTTTACTTTCAAAATCTTGTGTGAAATTTTCATCGTTCTGTTACAAACTCGTGATATTTTGCAAATTCTTGTGAGATTTTGTTAGTAAAATAGATGGGATACCGCGCCAATATATCAACATATAAAAATATATGTCAACATTTTGTGAATTTTCGGGGATTTCGTAGCATAATGATGACATATAGCAATATTTCATTAGTAAAAAGAGATTGATATGGTGTTTTAAATGGCAATATATCAGAATATAAAAGATATTGGGATATTTTAATGGATCAATATTTTTTCCTAGATCTTTAGAAGTTTTTAAGTCTGTAAAAATAATTTTATTTTTTTTTTAGACTTTAGAAACTCAAGAAGCTGATCAAATATCGGGTTAAATATCGGTGGGGGTGGCCGATGTCCGATATTCAGTTTTAAGGCCCATACAGGCCGATACCGATAGGGGGCCGATTATATCGTGCATCCCTAGTTTATATTATATCTGCTAGATTAAAAGAGAGTAAGACAATTTTTTGAATCAAAAAACTAAGATTTTTACAACAATGTGGACGACTGAATCTAAATGTTTACACAGCTATCCTTAGGAGGCCTCAGTGGTTTGTCAGAAAACATTTGGCAACAAACATCATCCTGAAAACCAATGAATACGGTAGGCAGGTTGGGGAGAAAGTTCTGGAGAAATTTAAAAAAGGATTAGATTTAAAGACACAAACTGACAGGCCTGGATGTCACTATGGAGGAGCGACACAGAGTGATGCTCAGGTGTGACAACTAAAAACTCACGTACTTTACAAATTTGGCCCAAGTGGAAAATGGTGGAAAAAAAGGTTTTTTTTTAGAAAAATACAAAATAAAAAAGGCAGAAGATTTCCTATTTCTGCAGTTTGGTGCAATGCATGCTTGAGACAGAGCAGCAAACATGTGGAAGAAGATGCTCTGGGCTAAAGAGTGCTAAACTATTTAGACTTTATACACAATGGTGTGGAGGAGAACACTGAACATCGACCCTCATCTCTTCCCCACGGTGAGACATGGTGGGAGTAGCATCATCCTGTGGGATTCGGCCTCTCAGCAGTGATGGGGAAGCTGGTAACCAGCTTAACTGTACCTGCAAGAAAACCTTTTAAAAAATATGAAACGAAAAGGTTTAATTAATTCATTTGGCAGCGTCTGTAGACAAACTTTATATTTGTGCTTTTTTCTTTAAGCAATCTAAAAAAAACTTAATCCCAGGGAGAAGAAATGCATTTTAGCAGATTTATCCAGTGCCTTATATCAGTGTATAGCTGCAGGGTGGATAAACATAAATACCAAATACAAATATATGCGGTGTATTAAAATGGTTATTTCCTTTTTGAATTGCATGACTATAACCATGTAGTTCTTTAGGCATATTTCCCCCTTTTTTTATTCAGGAAATGTTTTTTTTTTCTTCTTTTTTTTGAATCTGAGGTAATCGCATTTAACATTCCTGTGCAATAACCGTGCAGCGGGAGAAATCAGGTTGGATATAAGTCAGCATTTTTATGTGTCAGGCTGCTGAAGAGCCGCAGGGCTTACCGTTTTAGCTTGTTTTACTGGCTTATGCAAGGACTGGATTTGAAATGGGAGGAGGAAAAAGAAGCAGTCCAAAGAAAGACCTTTAGAAAAGACAAACTATGAAGTTTACAAGAAAGTCTGACCCTCTAGATGGAAGATTTAAAGTAATTTACCTGAACTTTAAGATTTTTCACAGAGCTGCAGATTATTTACCACAATTTTTTTTTTGTTTTCGGTTTGATATGTTTTCTTGCCTTCTTTATATCTGTCATAAACTAAAACTGGAAAAGCATCTCCTCAGCTCTGACCACCCGTCGCTGACACAGCTGGGGACAAATTAACCATTATTCTGTGCATGTGAGTGTATCTCCCTCTGGTTTCCAGGCAACCAGAGCAGATAATGCGCCTTGATGTAAAACGGGTTTCTGTCTCTGTGTTTGCAAATACGTTTGACACACCATTTACTTTTTTTTTTTTCACCCTCACTTGGTCTTGTGGAGTCGAGGTGTCTCCTCTGAGCCGGCAGGGATCTGAAACTCCTGAGATCACCTCAGGATATAGTTTGAATCTCAAAAGGATAGAAGTAATGCAGGAAAGGTGGTTCTGATAACAGGTGTCTGTGGATGGACTTTAGGGGATTCAACTGAATTTCTCTGCCTACAGCTCCTGTGTCACATTTGAATGTTTTCTATCCTTAAACTTTACTGCATTTTAATGTGAGTTTGTGATTTTCCAACACAAAGTTATACATAATTGAGGAATGGATGGAAAATAAACGTTTGGAAAGTGTGGTGTAGATTTCTATGCAACTCCCTGAAAGGAATATGGAGTGAATGTCATGTTCGGTCGGATTAATGCGTCTAACCCACATGCAGAACACTTTCGGAGGCAGAAGAAAAGTTCAAAGATTTATTTACAATAAATGTACAAAAAGTTTGATCAGATCCAGGAGGGGACTTGACTGGTCACGAGTGGGTTCACTGATGAGAGAGGACAGAAAGAAGAGATTAGTGGAGGTCCAGATGTTTTGCAGGTTGAGAGGGTGTTCAGGCTCGAGTACCTGTTCAGAAGAGGTGAAACAGAGCTGCAGAGGGGGGGGAACCTTGAGGGGTCCAGAGGTTGTCGCCAGGCTGAGGGGCAGAGGCGGAGGCAGAGCTTACACAGAGTGCAGGCAGATCACAGATTGAGTTTCCCTTCCAGTAATCTTCTTGAGAGCCGGGCAGGCAGATACTTGACAGAGAGAGCTCTCCAGAGTTCAACTGAGACCGGTCAGAGAAACTCTCCCACAGTTTCAGGTATTCAGGCAGGATCAACCTAGGGAAGCAGAGAGGAGAGGAAGCAGCGGGATCGGGTTTGGTTCACAAAAGTCAGAGATCACAGACAGGCAGGTTGGCTCAGGCTTGCTAACCATTATTGGCAAACACTCTGGCATCTGGAGTGAAACCCTCCGCCTCCTCTTAAAGCTGGGGTTGTGTATGCGTAATAACAGGCATATACAGTCAGAAATGTAACCTTATTATACATAACTATGTTATTTATCATCATCTGAGAGAAGCTCAGCCTCTTAACCTTAATATTTCGCGTTAGAATTAGTTATTTATAATTACATAGGGAATGCTGGTCTACGCAGCCATGGAGGGCAGAACATCTTTGGCGCTATGGCAGCGCAGAACCAACAAACTAGCGGTTGCGAGATGCACGCCAAAACATCACAACGATGTAGAAAAATAACGGTATATTTATTATCTTAAGTCTACATGAAATCTATACCCTACACAGACTAATGAAATACTATCTGTAAAATTATCTATGTAAACAAACCTCATGACTTGAGAAGGTAGGTGATGTGGGCCGTCGTGGAAGACATTTTATTTGTCCCGTAGCGGCTGCGCCGCATTACTGTTGGGGAGAAGCGGTGGGGGGAGATGTTCATGTTTCTGCAGTCTGACCGCTAGATGTCGCTAAAAGTTACACACTGTAGCTTTAAGTACAGATCTCCTGATGAGCAGATGGGAGACAGGTGGTGTGGTGGCTCGGCTCAAGCTCCAGGAGATCTCGTACGCCCTCTGGTGGAGAAAGTGGACAAACCTCCAGATCCCAACAGTGAACTTTACTGCTTATGACATGAAAAAAAAATGCAATCCAGAAGTCAAACTTTGAAAAATATCCTAATAATAAGTAAGGTTCAATAGATGGATTCCAAGTCACTGGGATGGACCCATAATGTGACCACTCCTTCAAACAACCTTGGAACACTATTTTTCCAGGCACTTAAACAGTAAATGCACAGTTGGAGATTATGAACTGACTGAGGTCAGTGAGCAGATTTAACTTGGTTTTATGGTGGTTACAGCTGAGGCTGGAGGACTAACTACCATGAATGAAGCTCTAACAGAAATCACTGAATGGACCAAAAACTTTAGAATAAACCAGGAAACATAAAAGGATAAACTAATAGGGGAAATAAATAATGCGCAGATGGGAAAAACATTAAGAAGAAAAGACAAAGAAACATAAGAAGCAGTAATGAAATTATTAAGATATGCACAAAAAACTAACCTAACGAGGTGGGTGAGTACCCAAAAATTACACTGAAGTAAGAGTAGCAAAGCTTTAAAGCACCATTCCAAAGAATGACTCAAGTTAAATTATCCAAAAAGTATTTATTAAAACGGGGAGATATTAACTGATCTACTTACTACTCATTAAAACATCGAATTAAATTTTTTTTCAATAATCTTTTTGCTGTTGTAAACACCAGAATCCCCCCATTGTGGAACAATAAAGGGATTTTCTATTCTATTCTAAAATTTAAAAACATCTTGTAAGTAACACAACATGTGAAGTTATTTGTACATTTCATTTTTAGACTGAGGTTAAAAATAATTAAGTTAAGTAACATACAGTAACTACAGAAAGAATTTGAGGTGGAAGAAACTTTTCAGGGCATATTTATGTTATGTATGTTATGTGTTTAGGTTGGAAAGGGTTAAATCCCTTCCAGTAACAAGTCATAGTTACTGTTGAAAACAGCAGGATCAGCAGAGAGAATAAAATAAAAATAGTCTCACTTTAACAAATCTCGGCCTTTCTGAAATGTTTTTATTTCAAACATGAATGAAGTTTGTTATGATGGATCACGTAGCTAGACACTTTATTTAATTTAGAGTAATTATCAAGTTTTTACTCAAGTAAAAACAGAATAAATGGGGGAGTGCTGGCCTAGTGGTTAGGGCATAAAGCTTTGAATCCTGAGGTTGTGAGTTTGAAACCCACTTCCACAGACTGCCGCTCTGGCTCTCTGAGCAAAAGACCCTTAACACTGATTGACACAATGTTAGCCCGCCTCTCCTCCAAGGGAATGAATTAAATGCAGAGGTAAGTTTCTCCGATGTGAGATCAGTAAAGTTCCATTATTATAATTATTAAGTTGAGGTACAAAGTTTAATGCAGTAAAATTACATTATTTCTAAACAAATCCTCAAGTCAATGTAACTGCAATCATTTAACCTCTTACACCCTAAGGGAGTATAAATAAATTTCTGCCTGACAAAAACACACAAAAGTAAATCGTACTTATAGCCTCACGGCTATTAGATTTAAGAAGAAACTTATTAGGGACAA
>JAGKQL010003224.1:0-11262 GCA_018398635.1 Cyprinodon brontotheroides | reverse complement strand
GCAGGAGGGCAATGACTGCCCTGTGACACAAAAGCGGGAGTGAACCAGTGGCCAGACTCTCGTAGACATTCAGCGGGTCTTCTGCCAGGATGTCTCAGTAGGCTTGGAAAAACTCTACCCTAAGGTTGTCGATAGCTGGGGCCTTCTGGCCCTGCATGCTCAGGAGGGCTGTGTGGAGCTTTTGAAGTCCAAGTGGGTGCACCTGCTGTAGGTTACTTTCATCCAGCAGCCCACCGCAGAAGTCCTCTAGCAGCTCCTCGTTCTCCTTATACTCACTCTTGAACAGAGAGGAGTAAAACTCGACAGCCCTCCTAATCCGGCCGGGTTCACTCAGCTGCTGCCCTGTGTCGGATAGTAGGGAATGTAATGTCTTCAATTGCCCGCGTTTCCTCTCCAAGCTGAAGAAAAAGCTAGAGGGACCATCCATTTCTGCGATGTTCTGAACCCAAGACCTGACCAACATGCCATGGACTTTAGAATCCAGCAGGTTGGCCAGAACTAACCTTTTGGATTTGAGAGCTTTAATATGCTCTTGATTTCCTGTGGACTCGCTTAGATGTTCTAGTTCCACTATGTTGTGACCAGATCTCTGACGGATCTGGTCACAAAAAGGGCCGCAGCTCCGTTCATCCGGGCTGCAGACTTGAAGGAACTTTGCCCGATAACCTCACCGACCGCCAGACAAACATCTTCCACGCTGCACGGAAGCCCATTACCCACCTTGATGCCGTTACTCCGTGTCAGCATGGAGAAACCTCCCGAACTCACACCTATTTTCTATTTGTCTTAACAGTTAATTATGTTTAAATATATAACTCAAAAAAGAGATAATATTTAAAAATGTTACATAACTAATGTTTAACTAAGAAACCACAAATTAAATATGAATGGGAGGTTTACTTCTTAATTTACCTTTCTGTTCTTCCGTCTCTTCTTGATCTTAGCTTATGTCTGTGTAGAGTCTGAAGAACAAAAACACAAAAGATATAAATTTTTCACAGAAAACTACAGGATTCTGTGTTGGTGTAGTGTATAACAACTCAAAAATAAGTAAGAATTCCCAAATAATTGACAAGAGGAAACTGACATTATTTTATGTAACATGATATCAAACAGAAACTGTGAAAGTTTTAGTACACTAACAATTTTATTGTTGTCTAGTGGAAAGTGTAGTTGTTGATCAAGAAAGCTGATTATGTGAACCCCTTGCTGACCTTTAATATTCTATAATTTAATGAGGGGACATTTAAGTACTAAAAAGACTATTGGCGTGAGCATACCTGCAGCTTCAACTTTTACTTCAGAGTAAATACAGTGATCCTCTGTTCCACATGGGCTCCCTGTTGAGATCATTAAATTATCAATAAAGCAAAGATAAAATTAAACATTGTTATATTAGTTTTCTTGTTTTATTTTTTAAATGTATTTTAATATCACATTTTTTGAATCTGAGAATAGATATATCCTGATTCATCTGCAAATGAAAAGATTTTAGATCAGTTAATTATCTCCAGGCCCAAAAAATGGGGGGATATATTGCCTTTGTAAGCGCTTTAAAGGGACATTTAAATCAGTTATTTAAATTTCCCTCAATTATAAATATTGATTAGAGGTTTATAAGACTAAAGGCTTCAAAGAAACGAAAATATCTCAATATCTTATTTAGAAAATAAAATAAAGAGAAAACGCAGAAGTTCTGACCTTGAAGAGGACAGCTGTTTTCATGATTCTCAGTCTGGCTGATTGCTTGATCTGCTGTGGAGCTCTGCTTTCTTCTGTGATTAATTTTTTGTAAACACAAACAACAGTTAATAGTTGAGATACATAAAAAAGTAGGGATGCACAATATAACAGCATTAATATCGTAATCGACCAATGTTGGTCATTTTTAAATAAATGATAATCTTATAGTTAAAACTAGGCTGCAAATAACTGTCCTTTTAGGCAACTTCCTAAGTCCCCTCCTGCAATCACTTGATGCCTGTTTCACAAAGCAGGTTTACTGAAAGCTTTTCTAAACCTGAAATCAGGGAAACTGAGTTTTCTGTTAAGTTTTTTCAACCATTTTGTCTGTTACCATAGTAACATTCTACACATCTCATCCATTAAAAATGGATTAGGCATGGCTTATATACAGCTGCAGAGCATTCCAGATTCTAGGACTTGCTTCAGAGTGATAGCCTGGACAACCAGACTGATACGACATATACGCATGTATCAGTCTGGGGAAGAGCTAGTTAAGGTCTATTTCTAAACAAGGCCTAACAAGGTCACTTTGGAACCAAACTGGTAAGCACAGATGAAATGCAAAAACTCCAAGGGACGCACTGTAGTTTTGTAATTTTGTTATATAAGGAGTAGCAAATATTTCCTTTTTTAAAATGATGACACGAAAGCCCTAAACACCCGAATCTCCCTCCCAACTTATATTTAAAGCTGTATTTTGAATGTCTATGAAGTTCTTAGAATATCACAATACATTTTACCAATCTATTGCAGTGTCCCAATATTGCAATGTTGTATTGTGACTCACTTATCGATATATGAATGGTTTTCTGAAAACTTTCGTAATGTGCAACACTTTTAGAACCTGCAGTTTACACTGAAATCTATTAATCTTTACAAGGTATTAAAACTGCTCCAAAAAATGTTTAACAATAATTAATAAACTATAATAATAATAATAATAATAATAATAAAAAAAAGAATGGCCTCTATTTTTGACCAAATATTAAAAGAAAGGGATACAAATTGAATGTGCCTACCTGATGCAGTACAAATCTGTGAAAATTAACATTCTTACATTAATATAAATGACCTTCATTTTATGGTCACATGATCAAGGTACAGCAGAATTTTTGATTACATTGCACTTTCCAACTGTAAGTCTGAGCTGGTGTAAACAGAAAAAGCTCTCACCTTTGGACTGTCTGTAGTGCCAAATCAAGGGTATCAGGATAATTACAATGATTCCACAAATTTCTTGTTGTCGACCAGATGAAAATTAATGGAACACAGATACTGAAAATGCAAAGACATTATAGGAATCAACTGTGATGAAGATGTTGAAGTGAGCAACATTTCAGTAGGTCACTTCAAACTGAAGCAACACAATTAAGGTCTCCTATTTCTGGGATTTTTGATCTGATTTTTGTTAAAGCTGTTGGTTTTTTTTACTACCCATATTTCGCATTATAAGAATAAACAATGGATTTTTAACTGCACTTTGTATGGCAGGTGGAGGGATGAAAAGATTTCTCTTACTGATGACAATGTAATTGCTGTAGTCTGTGAAGTAAAGTGGTTCTCCTCTTCCTGCTCTGCACCGGTACAGCCCTTCTTCTGAGATACTCATAATTGCTTCTTGTGTAGTCAGAGGTTCAGAGGATTTGTCACCTCTGTACCAGAAATATTTCCATCCTAATGATGGGTTTACGGAGTAAGTCAGGGTCACTCTGCCTCCTGCTGGTGGTGCTGAGTTGGACCTTTGGTTTCCCTTAGTGGGTTTAGAATAAATATAGAAAAAACAAATTCTGATCATGTAGAAATCAGGAAAGAATGTCTAAATTAACCTCACAAGCAATAACAGAACAAAAACATTGATTTGATTTTACACAGTAGATGAAATATCACATTGATCTACTTCTATCAGTCTGAATACTCCCTGGATGCTGCTTAAATAATCTGATTAATAATAAATTAAACTTTTTGATCTCACATTGGAGAAGTTTACCTTTGCATTTAACCCATCCCCTTGGGGAGCAGTGGGCTGCCGTTGTGGGGCACCCGAGAAGCAGTGTGGGGTGGAGGGTCTTGTTCAGAGAGTCAGGTGTCAGTCTGAGGAAGTCAGTTCTGAACTCAGAAGCTCTATTCACTAACCACTAGGCCACCACCCCTAATTTTATCAAGCAAGGACAATGGTTTTCCATGGAATTAACATGCGGACATCACTTACTTTAAACTAAAGACTGGTCTATGCTCAGGAATCAGGTAATCTGCGTGTGTGTCGCAGTTAACGCTCTACATTCTGCAGACATTGGGGTGTACCTCCCTTAAATTGTAGGTGAGCACGGACAGTGCCGGCAGATGTAGCGTCACAGGGATGAGAGAATGGGGCCTCCTATTGGTCAAGTCTACATCCGCCCTACACTATCCATATTTGCTGTTTGGTACCTAATGGCAGAAACTCTGGCTGTATTGCTGTCCACAACGCATGGCACAACTGGTTTGCACTCGAAGCCAAAACATGCAGCGCTATGGCCAGTCTTTCAGGAACACTCACAGAATTGGGCATAAATAAAAAATATCTGCATCATACCTGTGACAAGCTAACTACAACACATTGCTTTGGGAGTATAACCAGCCCTTAACAGTGAGATGCCCTCATTCCACCCTGTACTAGAATACAGGTCATATCTGCTTTGTTTAACATTTACATACTATTGTTGATTTACAATAGATCACGTTACTGTCCATAAATGACACATCTGTAATTTTGTATACATAGAAATATGTATCCTGGTGGCTTCTCCGTGGGGCCCGGCCAGCCGGGGTGTGGCTGGGGCTCCTGCGGGGCCCACGGTCTCGTCCCTGTGGCTCCCAGGGGCTCCGGCATTGCGGTGGCTGGGGTACTTCCCTGGGGCTGTCTATCCTCCTCCCCTGGTCAGGGTCTGATTTCTCCTGGGCTGGCCCCTCCTTTAAGACCCCGCCTGGGGTCACTTTGGGCATCTGGGGCTGTGTGTCTCCCGGCACTGGACTCAGTGCTCTGGAGGGAACCTCTTTGGCTCTCCACAACCACTATTTAGAATTTTTTCTTTGGATAAACTTTACATGCACAAGTGCACTCTCTCAAACAACTACAGGTGCTTGGCTCCAGGTACTCAGAGATTCCCTTCAATACATATTATAAGCAAATTACTTAATAAATAATTAACGCAAATTATATAATAAAAAGCAATATCAAAATGAAACAAGAACACTCCGGCCACGGCCTACTGCTCCGCGTAAAGTCCGGGTAGGCTCTTTGAAAATAGACAATTATTATCATTGCCACATTGCCAGACCAGGACACTGTTTAAAAAAAATAAATAAATATATGTAAAGGAAAGACAAATAGAAAAATCATTCCGCGGCGACGGCACAATTGGCTGCCCAATCAGGTTTTGCCGAAATCTTTATTATGGTGGCGGTACGCGCTTTAGTGTTCGCTGCGGTTTTGCAGTTGACCGGCAAAGGGGACTTACCGAAGCCGCGGTAAAATTTTGTGCAAGAGAATTTGCATTTTACTGCACTTACAGGCTCCTTCCACGAGGACACAACACTGAAATAAATCTCACTCTGATTTTTGGTTCAGAGATGTTCTAATGCTGACTGTTTTAGGGTTTAAAGCTGCAGAATACCGCGGCAAATTTCGAGGAAGAGCAGGAGCCAACTGAAAATTTGAAGAAAAACGGTTTCGCGCCCGCTCCCCACCTCTCTGCTTCGCTTTCAGCGCCCCCCTCCGAAAGCTCACCCTCACAGCATCTCTTGCTTGACTACGCATGCGACCAAAATCCAACATGCGGCATGGAGTGTGAACCGATAAAGCACCAACAGCCCAGGCTCTCAGATCTTTGGGGCCGCACGAGGGTTACCCGTGTAAAGCAGTTGTGTAGAGCAGGGGCGGTAGAACTGCTACAGCTGAAGTGGCTGTCGGCTCGCCATGACTTCCACAGCGTCCTCCTGACTAAACGGCCCACGAGCGAAAAGAACGCAGGATTCGCGGTTAGCGTCGGGAGGAGAGCGCGGGATTCAGCGTATGTCCGTATCCGGTCAAGCACTCCATCAGGCAGCTCAGCACTGCGGATTACAAGTTTTGACTTGTCCCGAATTATTCTTTCCAGATTGGAGAAGCCACAACAGTACTTCGCGGGACCAATTGAAGCAGTTTTCGATTACCTTACCATGGCACATGTACTGCTGTCACGGGAATAGGGACGTTTGGCCAAACGCGGCAAAAGGATGAGTTTGGTGCAAAAGGCACCCCAGGGACTTGGCGAGAGGCTTTAAGGAAGCACCTTCACTTGATGACCATTTTTGTTTATTTTGTATATTTAGCCAGTGTCCTCTTTGCTCACATTACAGATGAAGATAACAGACTCTCCTTTAAAAAATATCAGCCAGTCAGGGTCAGTGATCAATGCCACATCTATATAGACAAAAAAAAAAGTTTAAAAAGGATGTTGAGAAGCAGAAGCCAAGCCAACACATTTATATACGCACTTTTTGCCAAGATCAGATGGAGACAGTGCCAGAATTGTCAAAAATACCATAAAAAGAAAGTCAATAGTCAAGCTTCCCGTGAAAGCACTTTGTGATCAGCGCTTTCAGGAAATCCTACTTACACTACTTGTTTGCCAACTTTCTAAAAGCAAATTTAAAGCCGACTTCGATTTTGGAGTAAAGAGATTCTGGATCTTTACCCACTCGGAACACTTGGAATAAATTTGAGGCGAGCGGTATGGAGGAATATTACGAGCCGCGTTTTTGTGGACTTTTATGGAGACTTTCTGCAATGCGGTCACCGCCATGACTACTCTCCATTCCATTTTGAATGTCAGCAGACAACCGAGACCTCCCCGGTCTCTCCCAGAGTGCATTTGAGATATTAAAAAAGTACTCCCAGAGTGTTTGTTGCATGGGGGTGGAAATAGAAAATATAAGAGAACTAATCATGTTTTGGGTAGCCGCCTATTCCTTTTAGTACGACGATGTACCTTGAGAGTTTTTGTCCACAGTACAGGAAGGCATTTAAGGCTAAAATAAGGAGTTGACAATTCAGGACATTACACACACATTTCAGTGTTTACACCAACATCACAAAATGAAACATATTCAACTTCGAAACACCCAGCGCAATGTTAATCATCATTTATATTTTAAAGATAAGCTTTAAAAACGAAAGTAACTGTGTTACCCATCCAGAAACATTTGTAATAAAAAAAACCTATCTATTGAGTGTAATTTGACGTTTCGTTTTCTTAAATGGAGCTGATTAGACCATGTGTTTCACGTAGAAAACGATTTGTAACTTACTACACAACTTTTGATATTCACATTTACGTGATTTTATTCCAAGACTAAGTAGCAGCAGTTATTTATGCTTGCCATTAGTATTTTTCCCAATCCTACATTTACTATTGGTACATTTGCGGAATTGCTGAATATAAAAGAGGTTTTTCTCGGGTTTCCATTTCCTGTTTACGGCCTCATTTCATTTAAATTATCAACATTACATTCTTTAGGTTTTGGTCAGCATATTCCATCACTGAACTTTCGCTTTTACATGTTTATGTGGGCTATTGAGATTCTGCAGCCGTCAATAAACACCAGCTTTCAAAATACCAATGAGGGTTTAGCTTCTAAAATACCGTAACTAAGACATATAAAATAACACGGTATGCTGGTCGGCCCCATACCATGCATTACAGGAAAATATTATTTTCTTTGGCCATTATTCAGCACTAACTTCTTTTGTTCTTCCACATTTACCCTAATTGCGACCATTCAAACAGAGAAATTAGGTACTTACACCAAAAGCCAAGCATTAAATGAAAAGTCTTTCCTTTCAAGATTTCAAAGCAAGATAAGTAAGTAATTCTGCTTCTTAGAAACATTTTGGCCTATAATCCCCTAGAAACCAAATTCTATTGTGCATGTGAAGGAAAACAAGACTGTGAGAAAGAGGAAATGTTTCACTTTAATATCACATAAAACCTCAACACCCCACCACGACCTTCAACACCCACACAAACCACTTCCTCAGGTGTCAGCTGCAGAAAAGCATGTTCATATGAAAAATATTTAGGTCATGATTAAAGAAAAAAAATGGATGGAGGGATGGGTCAATGTAAAATATGACTGTGAATTACTCCTAGTAATTTCAAAAGGCCAGCTGAGTGTCAAACTAGCAGTGACAACATTCACCTCAACAATTCTTTATATCTTTTAAAAGGCCTCCAGTCCACAACTTGTCTGCTTCTGTGCGTGGGCGGTGGTTGTGCTGTGTGACTTCATTTAGATGACTGCGTTTCAACTTAAAGTGAGCTTTGGGTCCTCCGCTCTGGCTGCTCCTCTGTTCCTATCCTCTGACACACCTATTGATCCATGCAATGCTGCAGAGATTTGCGTCTCCGCCACGCCCTGTTTACCCATCTCCAAATTTTTCTGTGTTTCAGCCATCATCAGTCAGCTGGGCCGCTCTGCGTTCAGCTTGCTGACACTGATTCTCTTCAGGTGATACATATTGTTTTCTCATTCATACCTTAAGCCCTTTTCTCTCTGAAAAACAAAAAACAAAACATTGCACACTCGTGCTTCTCCAGCTCACAGCTTCTCTTCGTTAATTGTCATCAGTCCTCTGATCTGTGCCTTTCAAGGTCCCTGGCTGGTTTTTTATACTATTTTCTCTGTCAATTATGTCATGGCGATTTTGTCAGCAGATTGCGCGCTGCTTTTGATGGATAACTCACGTCGTTCCTGTGTTTCTTTCAGTCTGTTTTGATTTCAACTCATGCTTTGTCAGAGATTCCAATTTTAAGGAAGCCTGAAATTAGAAACCAAAGTTTTTTGGAAAATAGTTTCTCATTGCCATTGACTTTAATTAAATCTTTGAACCTAATATTTAAAATAAATTTGAATAATGCTTTGGTGTAACTGCATAAACTGCCTTGCCAGTCATTCAGCAGCACTAGTCAGTCCCGCATTATCCAGATGTTAGATGAATAAATCTCGAGTTACTGGAAGCTGAATTCCTTAATCGGACTCGATATATCTGTTAAATACTAAATTAATTTCACCAGGCTAAACATGATCTACTGAAATTGTCATCTGGGTAAATATTTACGTCAGTGTGTCTATATAATTTAATATATATATATACACTCACCGGCCACTTTATTAGGTACCCCATGCTAGTAACGGGTTGGACCCCCTTTTGCCTTTAGAACTGCCTCAATTCTTGGTGGCATAGATTCAGCAAGGTGCTGAAGCATTCCTCAGGGATTTGGTCCCATGTATTGATATGATGGCATCACACAGTTGCCGCGATTTTGTCTGCTACTGCGCATCCATGATATGAATCTCCCATTCCACCACATCCCAAAGATGCTCTATTGGATTGAGATCTGGTGAATGTGGAGGCCATTGAGTACAGTGAACTCATTGTCATGTTCAAGAAACCAGTCTGAGATGATTCCAAATTTATGACATGGCGCGCATTATCCTGCTGAGAGAGAAGTAGCCATCAGAAGTCCCGTTTATTGTGGTCATAAAGGGATGGACATGGTCAGCAACAATACTCAGGTAGGCTGTGGCGTTGCAATGATGCTCAATTGGTACCAAAAAGGGGCCCAAGAGTGCCAAGAAAATATTCCCCCACACCATGACACCACCACCACCAGCCTGGGCCGTTGATACAAGGCAGGATGGATCCATGCTTTCATGTTGTAGGCGCCAAATTCTGACCCTACCCTCGAATGTCACAGCGAAATGAGACTCATCAGACCAGGCAACGTTTTCCAATCTTCTATTGTCAATTTCGATGAGCTTGTTGCAAATTTTAGCCTCAGTTTCCTGTTCTTAGCTGAAAGAGTGGCACCGGTGTGGTCTTCTGCTGCTGTAGCCCATCTGCCCTCAAAGTTTGTGCTGTGCATTCCAGAGATGCTCTTCACTGCCCACCTTGAGTTTGTAGCAGGTTGGTTCGAGTCACTGTTGCCCTTCTATCAGCGCGAACCAGTCTGGCCATTCTCCTCTGCCTCTGACCTCTGGCATCAACAAGGCATTTTCGCCCACAGAACTGCCGCTCATACTGATGCTCGGTTTGAACTGCGGAGATTGTCTTGACCATGTCTACACATGCCTAAATGCACTGGGTTGCCGCCATGTGATTGGCTGCTTAGAAATTAAGTCTTAAAGGTATACTATGCACACCCGGCGTTGATTTTCCAGCGAGGCTCCCCCCAGAGGGCGAAAGTAAAAGTGCACTGTCGTAAATATGCTCAGCTGTTCTCCTGGATTCCGTCAAGCCAGGCGCGGTTGTTTTGAGCTTAGCAGACAGGCAAGCGCAACGAATGGCGCTGACATAAGCTGCGAGGTTTACATGCAAAGAGTCAATGGTTGACTTGTGGCGTCAAGGCTCCAGCAAAAGGTCCTCGGCTGGGCGCCGCTTTGAGCAGCAGAAGCAGCGCCGTCTTCTGAGCAGGCTGAAACTTAGCGTCGCCGCGTTAAGCATCTGACAGGCGTGTGACGCCGCCAAGAACCTGGCCAGTTGCTTTCGAGATGGAAAAATTTTATTTTTGCTGCTCGGCGCGCCTCAACCAATCAGAAAGCTGATCTGGGAACTGGCAGGGAGAGAGAGACACAGCGCTGATGATCCAGGCGTATTATCACTCCTCTTAAACGGTTTATTGGCGCTAAATTAACTTAAAATACGAAATCTGCCCGGCAGAATATGTTAAGCTTTTATCCTGCTGCCTGCAGTTTGGATTATTTAGATGAAAAACACCTACCAGCTGCGCGTGAACCGACACACTTTTTTGCCTGCGCGGCGGTCAGAACTGGTACAAGCAATAAAATGAAGCAGCGGGCCTTAATTTTGCTGTGTCCGATGTAGTAAGCTGGCGCTACACAAAGATGCGCCACTGTGCTAGCAAAGGAGCATGCTTTTAACTGGGGCGTGTAGCAGTTCTCGCCGTAAAGCAAGGCAAGACTGACTCTCGCGAGACTTTTGAGCCTGTGGGTGCGGGTCGGTGCTCCTGCAATTGCAAGTGCGGTTTTTCCCCCACAGACCACCAGGGCGGCCGAGAATACCTTTGTTCAACCTGAAATGACTCATTTAATCATTCAAAACGTTATGGAACACATTAATTAACTGAAAAATGTTGCATAGTGTGCCTTTAACGAGCAGTTGGACAGGTGTACCTAATAAAGTTGCCGGTGAGTGTGTGTATATATATATTTATATATATATATAAATAAATGTAAAATGTAAATCTACCTTTTTTAACATAAACTATAGCTCTTCTGAATAAATCCCCCATAAACACATCTAGACTTGACCAATCAGGAAAAAAACACTGAACAGTGTCTTTGATGAGCTCTGATACTGTCTGTTTGGGTTTATTCTTAGTTTCTATGTAGTTGTAGTTGTTTTCTGTCAGTTTAGTTTTTTACTCAATCACACCTGCTTCCAATCTGCTGATTAGCCTGTCTTGGTTCAGTCTC
>JAGKQL010003222.1:11106-24550 GCA_018398635.1 Cyprinodon brontotheroides | reverse complement strand
AACTGGAGGAGGTGGGAACAAGTGGAAAAACAACAGGAGGGAGGGAAGAGGCAGAGAGGATGGAGGCCTTGCCGACCGGGTGACATTCACACAGCGTTTAGCAGGATGAGCCTCCATGTATGAAGGACTAAGAGAAGATGAGGAGAGAGAGAGATAGAAGGGCTTCTGGGGTGGCCCTGAAGGGACACCTGAGCTGTGAAAAGACACCTTCTGAACTACAGTGATGAAAAAGAGCCTCACAGGAGAAGGAGTCGGTGGAACTCCCCCGACAGCAACCTGCTGTTGCTCCTCCTCTCCTCGCAACCAGCTCTCATCCCCACCCCTCTCTTCCTCCTCCTCTATCCTCGCTCCGTCTCTCATTTGATCCCATCCCTCACTCCCTGCACCACAGAGGAAGAGCGGGAGCTGAGAGAAGGTAAGGGGGATGAATGCATGCATGTATTTTTATTGTTCTCACTGAGCGATGTCTGTTGAACTGTCTCAGCTTCTCATTTCCACTGATTTACACTTAATAAGTTGTTCAGGAACTTGGCTCCCTCAGCCTTTTTTGCATTGAATAAGTAGTGTTTTTGTTGTTTTTAATTTGATGATTGGAAAAACACTGAAAGTGATTTAAGGTACTTTTAGTATTTGGCAATGGTCAATGTATGTGCGATTCCCAGTGTGAGGTAATTTAAGGTTAGCCAAATCTCTAAGCACAATATCAAAAAAATCTATTAATGCTTTGCAAAGTTTGTAAAAGTAGACAAGATGTGCAGTTGTAAACTTCTGCGTGGACAATAACAGGATTAATTCATTCAAACATGCTTGCAGGAAGGTATAAAATCGGCAGTGAAATCTATCAAGTTCCATAGTATTGCTTGTTCCTCGCCATCATTTCTTCAACCCCACAGTGAATCAGAGGCCAGTCCCTTTGCCCGTTGTAGTTTTTTTTGAGGTTTGTGGTGTTGGGGGAGAACAGCGGATCCTGCAGGGACCACCCCATGCCATTTAATCTGTCCCTGCTCAAAGATAACACAAGGCATATGGTCCCTGTGGGTCAGGAAGATAGAAGATCACTAATACATTGTGCAGACAGATAAACCTTTCCCTCTGAAACTGAGCCTGCATCAACTTTCAAAACAAGAAGGATGGAAAAGCAGACAGAGAAGTGCCACTGGTTCTGGGGGCCAAACAGGCAAGTGGGGAGTTAATTAAAGCCAAACAGTATCAGAATAAAAGCAGTCATTAGAAGTCTGGGACCGACATAATGGAGAGGGGAACTGAGGAAAAAAGAAGAGCTGAGCTGTGAGTGAGCAGGACCATCAAAGCACCATCAGGGCGCCTGGATTTAAAGTGGAGTGTGTATTTATTTATAGAGAGGCGGTAGTTAAGTTCACTAAGCTCCCTCTCTTAAAGCAAAATAGACCCAGACTTTTTTCCTTTTTTTTTTTCAGCCTTATAAAAATTCACTTGGCCATAATTTGCAGAAGGCGTATGCATATTTCATCAGCAGGTAGTTTTTGAAGAAATGGGCTTTTCTGCATCTTCATCATTATCAACATTGAATGAGGGGGAGTGTGTAAGCGGGGCTGCAAGGTTGTGAAGCCATCTGAGGATGTGTTGCACACTGGACATTCAAAATTGGTGTTAAGTAAACACCAGTGGGCTTCATATGACTGCTACACTGTCTTGCTATTACATTGTATGATTCCCAGTGTCACTTTCCCCCACTTTGGCCATCTCTGTCTCCTTCCCTCTAATTACTACATCTTCTACTTGTTCTCCATTTCCACATCCCTCCCTCTCTCAGCCTCCACGTCCTCTCAGTCTCTCTTTCCCCCTCTCGGTTAAAGCTTTATGGGTCGTTCACTCCCTTCTTACTGTGAAATAATGAGCAGGCGGTTCTGAGCGACTTTGTAGCTGTGCGACTGTTTTGTGAGTTTGGATGTGGTAGCATCCCGGGGCCCAGAAGCCTCTGATGTACTTTCTGTAGCTGCCTCCGTGATTCCGCAGCGATTGTCTTCTTATCTACGGGGGGCAAAACACTGATATAATCCACCTTGTTAAGTGACGGCAGGGAGGTTGTTTTGTGAAAACTGTGTGACTTTCAACAAATGTGCATTTTTTGGAGAAAAGGAAAATACTCTGAGACCTGCAATTATCTGCCATCACTGAACAACACACTAACATGTCAGCATACATAGAAAAGAAGGCTGATAGACGGATAGAAAGTGAGCAAAAACAAAGAAAACATAAAAAGACAAAGCACCCCCTGGTGGTGTTCGCGTATCCCTTGTAATGCCTATATTGAAAGATGTTTAAAGAGTAGATCTGATTTGAATCCACAAACTAAAAATAGAAGTAGAGCTATAAAGGCATCAATTTCGAGCAATATCAACCACTTCACACTTTGAGAAGTGTTGGAGATATATATATATATATATATATAGTATATATATATATATATATATATATATATATATATATATATATATATATATATATATATATATATATTTTACAGCAAAGTGCCAGTCTGTGCAACACACATATCCCAGAGTAATAAAACCCAGCAATTTCTGAACCCCAACATGAATAATTCTGTATGAACAGGGATGTTTTTTTTTCATATCAGTGAATCATCAGCCAGTGCAACTCTTTAGAGTCTGACTAAATGAGTGTAGAAGTTTAACTAATAACATTGCTATGTGTGTTTGTTGGCTATTGAATCTGATTGATAGTCCTGACCTTTCTGTTGCAGACTTTTACAGCCTGGGAGACATATGCACAGCGCAGACGGTGAGAAAATACAAAGGGTCAAAGAGGAGAGACAGAAATCAATGATGGCACCCCACCTGTGCCTCTGTGCAACTTTGATGCTGGTTTGGGGTTCTTTGGAACCCCCGGTTCATTCGGCACTGGCACCAGAGAATGAAGTACCACTTCGCCCAACTACATGGTTACCAGAAGGAAAGATCACCTCAGTAACTCTTCCTAAAGGGAGACTTCGAAGGTAACAAAATAAAATGCAAATCTAAGAGGAAATGCACTTACATTTAAATCAATCCACAGCTATGAGCTCAGTGCCAAATATGACACAGAGGATGTGGGGGGTTTGGTATACAGTAGATCAGTAGACCAGCATCTGACACATTGCTGAAAACACTTATTGCAAAATAGCCAATATTTGGCAAGTCACGGAAACACCGGGTAACATCCTGGTAACAACCTGGTTCTATCCTGTATCTGATCTGCTATTATTTTATTTTTCAAGCAGTTATCCTAATCTAAATTTTCATAACTAGCAAAAAAAAATCCTTGAGGTGTATTAAAGGTTTGAGGTCCTGTAACATTAGGGGTGATGGTGGCTCAGAAAGTAGGGTCCAAGCCCCCGCTCTCTCTGTCTGTGTTGATGTGTCCTTGGGCAGGGTGCTTCACCTGCCTTGACTGATGCTGGTGGCCAGAGGCAAGGCCTTTGGTGCTAATTGTATACCCCGTATGAGGTGATGGAGGAGTTCCTCCATCTTTTCTAAACTTGCAGGTGTTTTTCTTACTTAAAAGAATTTTTGCCTGTATTTTGTGTGTGTTGACATGATTGACATGTTTGCAGCTGGTTTTGTTTCGCAGCAGTTTTATGTACTTGTAGCACATTTCCAATTGCACTGCGCTCATCTAATATCAACATGATTGATTAATTTAGATTTCAATTCAGTTATGGTCGTTTTAATTGAACATACTTAAAAAGACAATTCATCTCAAAGCCCTTTACAATGTCAATTCTATCACATCATACAGATAGTTGATTTAAAGTTTTCCATCTAATTAAATCCAGCAGACAGCATTAAGCCACTGACTTTCAGCATTAACTCCAGTTGGATGAGCATGCAGAGACAGTAGACAGTTCATTTTATTGTGTTGTCTATTTTGAATTCAAGCAGCAACAGGAGGAGGGGGGGACTTTTAACAGGAAGAAAACCTGCTGAAATTTAATTACAAAATCAATAGTAATAAACAAACAAACATTAACATTAATAACTGTTCATCTTTAGTTTGAGGCAAAGGTATGCCAAAGGTTTATATAAGATCCTCCCCAGTTTCCTTAAAAGCCACTACTGTGACCAGTTTCCTTTGTCACTGGTGAAAAGGTGCCTCAACACAAGGTGGAACCAATTATGCAAAAATATGTGTTCATTAAACAGCAAACAAATTGTATTTAATAAGCTTAAAGAACAGAAAAAAATTAGCTTAACTTGAGTTGCACCTATGTACCCCCTTCCAAAGTGACCACTGTCCATTCTGGCACATGAAAAAAAGGACTCTTCTGTTAGAAAATGTTAAATAAAAGTGAGATCATGTCTTTTTTGGTGTTTCAAACCACCATTTTAAAGCCAAAAATATCTTGAATATATGATAAAGTTTTGCAAATTTTGTACAACCTTTGACAAGATTTTCTTAATCCCCTTTAGTTAGATACAAACCAAAAATACTGCTTAAGAATAAAGCTCAAGAAAAAAAAAAAGCTTAGGAACGTTTGCACATGAAAAATATCTGTTTGAAAATCAAAAGACAAGATGTATAAACTCACAAAAATGTCTGAACCACAACATGTTGATGCAGTGTGGAATCACAAAATTGAACATATAAAATCATTAACGTCTGTAGGTCAGCGACCGCATACAGTATGTTGATAACAATGTGTGCTGACTTAAACTTTCATGATGCACACGTCACTGTGGCAAATTATACAGATGTGCTGTTATGTCTCAATGAAAAAAAAAGCTATAAAAGTCTGGTAAATACTTTTACTCATTGTTAACATTGCTTTTAAATCCCACTGCAACTTTTTCAAATATTTCTTATTTTTTTTATACTTTATTTTACCAGGAAGTCCCTTGAGATAAAATCTCTTTTTCGAGGGAGACCTGGCCAAGAGGCAGCATTACAGTAAGACATATAAAAACACAGGACAACATAATAAAATCAATCATAAACTAGACTCTTGCATAATGATAAGTGTTCGATCAAATTGAAGCCAGAAACTAGTAGGGGCTCGGGACAATTAATTCAGCAGGTCCTCTTTGAAATAACTTTAACATCTATCTGGCTTACTTTTAGTTCAGAGTAGTAGGATGCTCTTACAGGAAGTTTCAAATTTTTTATGAAGTCACCTACAGTTAAACACAAAATATGAGTGTGGGACATAACAACATGCTTCTTAAGATGCAAACAAGCACTTCTGGAATAGATTAAACAGATTTATCTATTTATAAAAAGAATTATGTTGAAAATAAGGCTCCTGTAAACCCAAATTTGTATCTATTACTAACAAGCAAATCTCGCTCATTTGGACATCAGTTTTAGTTTTTCTTATAACAAGATGAATAAGAGGAAAAAACATTAGTAAAAAAAAGAGCAAAAACCAAAAAAAAAGATAAATGAAATGTTTACAAAACCTAATTTAACCTTAGAATCACATTTAATGAATAATTAGACCATGATTCCATTGAGGTTCAAGTGTTGTTTAAAGTACTTCTTGCATAAAACTATTTTTAAGCTGTTATTAATTTTGGTCAGCCTCATATTTCGATTTAAAAAGATGTGCTGTTTTTTTGTTGTTGTTTTTTTGCCTAATGTATTATTCCAAAACTAAATGTTGTTTAAAAATAATCAAAATCAACAAAAATAAAAAGCCTGAAAATGTAATTTTTTGTGATAAAACTATTCCGTTTATTTCACTTATCAAACTAGTTGTCAAAGAAAAGGAACTTTTAAATAATATATTAGTTTTATTGAATGTCTGCTAAAAATCTTTGCAAATTCAGACCTTATTAAGCAATATCTTAACCAAATATCTAAAGAGGGGAAATAGTTTGGGTTCGTAAACTAATTTTTTTCAGAACATTATCTTCAAGCCCATAAACATTTAGTCCATGGTATAAAAGTCAAGCAACTAAGCCAAACTGAAGCTCTTCATTTTTTCTACACATTTTAACTAATCATTTTTAAAGATGGTTTTAATTCTCTTTTTTAATTTCAGTCTTTTCAAGTTATCAAATGTAACCCTTCCTGCCTAAATGTACCCTTTATTGTGTACACATTTCACATATGATGTCTTTGAGGGGAATTTTCTCATCCAAAATAATTCTGTCTGCTTTTTTTTTTTTTTTTTTTATAGTATTCTAAAAGCTTTGTACCAAATGGATTTTTCCACATTTTTTCATATTATATTTTTTTATTTTAGAAAGTACTTTTCAGAAACATGTCGACAACCATCCTCTTTAAAAGAAGAGAAACCACACAGAGGTGTTGCTCATTTGGTCTGAGCAATCCATAAAAGAGCCCATGCTTTGCGTTCGGAAAGCCATGATCTAAAAATGATGTCTCCTCATGTGCTGCCGTCTGTCCACCCGAGCAGTCATGCTGAACTGCAAGGCAAATAATGGAGAGAAATTCCCACGGAAAGTACACCATTTGTTAAATAAAATCTCTGGAGCAAGTTCCTTTGAAAAATTAATATCATGCCCTCACATCTGCCAGCCAGCAATCATTCTGTAGTTAAGATCGCAAATTAATTGTGTTTCTACCAAGGGAGAACAAATATTTATCAAGAATGAATCGATGCAGCAGCTTTCAGGATTCCTCATTGGCGCAAAGCTTAACGGTGGTATCATTGCGTAGCGCTAATCTTTTGAGTTCCAGAAGCGATAAACGTGCAAAAAAATTGGTTTCAGCCTGTTGCTGAATTCACCGAGTGGAAATGGGATATTTATGGTTTTAGGCGGATAACTTCCAGTTCGAGCACCCCTTTTATACTATCTTTGGCCCGGTACGAAGGAGAGGCGAAAACAATAAAGTGGAACACTTTTGCAAATAAAATTAAGCTTTCTTTAATTACCAAAGAATAAAAAAAAAACCCTAAAAAAAAAAAAAAAAAACATTCAGGAAAGTAAAGGAATGCTGCACACAGCCTTTACCAGGTAATATCTCGTCTTTGCAGCTGAACTGAAAGAAGATGTTATCTCTTTTGATGCTTTCTGTGAGGAATGAACTCGGGTCTCATGGGTATCTTTTGCTGTCTGATCGCAGGTTATATTTCACACTGAAGAAGAAGACCTCTGTGATGTGGGTGACCGTGAGCCCCTGTCACCTTCCTATTGAATGGAGCCTGGCTGCCTGCACCCTGAAAGACAAACCACTCAAAAACCTGCAATGTGAGTACAAAAACAGCCCCTTCCCATATCCTAAAGAGCATCACTAAACCTGCCTAAGCTGAGATGATCAATTTCGATGTTATCATCACCATTTTCGGGTTTATTGAAGGACAACACGGCTAATCCTATGGTTATAGTTTCATAACTAGAAAGGTGACTTTAGGATGGAGAAGATGCTTAACTTTAAGGATTAGAAGTATATAATTTACCAGTGTTTAACATCACTCTCTGTTTGTTTACTTACTACTAAATTAATGGATATTTTTGCAGAAGAAACTAGGTGGTTCCTGACCTGAAATTATTCTTCTATATGAAGGTTTTATACTTGATTCCAGAGATTGTTATCAGTACATCCTGGCCATTTGTTCCTGTTGAAAACAGGAGTAATGGTATATATTTTAAACCACTCTTTCACAGAGGGTGGGGGGGTGTACCATCAATTCTGGGTGTCACTTTGTTGTATTGGGTTTGCAGTTTTAAGGTATCATAAAACATGAAACAGTGAAAACAGCTTACATCTTTTAGATTCCTACACTTCTAGAGCAATGAAATACCACTGTGTTTCACACTGCTGCAAGATTCTGCAAAGCAAACTGGTTAAACAAGCTCAAAGGAAAGCATATAGCAGAATTCCACATTGAATTCGATCTGCAATCAAAGAATTCAAAGTACAGCTAAAATAAATCTTCTTTTGGAACTAACCAGAAAGGTTCTTGGATAAAAAGAGGGACTGCTTCATTGTGTTTTCCAAGTGCTTCTTTCCTGGTTACCTGAACAAGCTTTTCCACATGTAAAAATGGCATTATGAAGTTCTAAAATGACACATAAATCATTCAGACTGTGAGCTTGTGGGTCTCCATCTCTCTATCCTGAATTATTCACTTTGATTCTGTAACATTTAGTCTCAACTGAGGAAGGATATTTCAGCTCCAGGAGACATTAACTGAAAAAACAAGTGGTGTTTTTAGCTTTTTTCTGTTTGTTTGTCTTTTCATCTATTGCATTGTTTAAATGAAGAGCGTGCATAGACCGAAACAAAAACACTTGTCTGAATGAAAGAGAATCTATTGAAGTGGTATTTGAAATGTCATCTTTCAGTAAATTAATTAGGTGCAGAGGAGCTTTTACCATATCTGGGTTATAATTTTTTATTTTTATGTTTTTCTGGGAGATTGTGGTTAAGCCTGTGCTCATTTATGCACAGCTCTTTTTAGTGTGCAGCTGCTGCTATAACTAGATTATCTTTAAAAATCTAAGTTTGAGTGTATCACCAATGAAATATGCTTTTAGAGGCAATGAAACAGCAACAAATGGGCATATTGTTTGTCATCATGATATAGAAATATGCAAAAGCCTGACCTTGCAAGATAGGCTGTGAATTATGTCCAATTTTAAGGTAAAGTCTTTACCTCAAATTCATACACAAATAACTCTTCTGTTATGTTTTTCTTTTGAGTATTCAGTTTTACTATGCTCCATGTTTTCTAGTTTTAGTGGTTTAATTCTTATTTTGTTGTCTTCTCTAGTTATTTTTCAGTTTTCAGGTTTTTATTTGTTGCCCTCTGCTGCCCTCTTGTGTTCTCCTTGTTCCCTAGCTCCTTTCCAGTCTGCTATGTTCACACCTGCTCCCAATCTGCTCGTTAGTCCTCTCTTTGTTCAGTCTTCCATAAATACACTCCTTGTGCAGTTCCTCAGTGCTGGTTCCCCGTCTAACTTCCTCCAACTCCGTCTCTCTGAGTCTTCCTCGTCGTGATTGTTTTCCCCTTGATGTTTTCATGGTTTCTGTTTTTTTTTTTTGTTTTGTTTTTTTACTTTTTTTTCATGTTTGATTTTTTGATTTTTTGGATTCCTGCCTCAGTTGTCTGTAAACGGTTCATTAAATCATCAAGAAACTCACCTCTGCCTCCCAGCCTCTACATTTGGGTCCACAAACCACAACCAAATTTTTAAATTTCCTTGTATTAAAAGAAAAGCAAAAGTTTGACTTTATAAAAAAAAAAAAAGTGAATTATCCGATAGCAATATTATTATGTATAGGAGCTTTAGCTCCCTTTCTTTAGATCCAATACACAATTTCAAGGATTGTCCTTTTTTACCTTTACACAGAGATATGAGTTGAGTGATGTCTGCTGGTGCTTTTCATTTAACCCTTTGTATTTTTGAACTTTTGCAGTCATCTAAGAAAAGACTAAAACTAGTTTCTAGATCAGTTTCTCAGTGAGATGCATTACATAACAATTTATTCAGTGGTCATTTTACTCATTCACAACCTTGTATTTCTGCAGTTTAAATTAAAAAAAAAAATTTAAGTTACTAAACAAGCTATCTGACCATGTGTCAAATTCTAGTATCTTTAAGATTATTTTCCAGTTTTATAGAAATAAATTATTTTAGTATTTCCTTTAATCCAACTTAGAGATGGAGGTACCAAATACGCAAAATCTGTATGACATTTTTTTGGTACTGGTTCAATAAAATACATATTGAAATACTTGATACTTCTTTAAGGAAAGAAGACAGTATGTAAAAAGTAGGCATTTGACATCTCCACTCACTTTAGATTGGCATAAGTTTATCATTACTATAATAAATCGTAATTCTTGGTATAATGGCGAAAATAGTAATTCCTAATCTGCACTTCAATATATCCTGTTCTTCAAAGAAATTGGTAACTTTAAAACAATATTTGTGTTTAGGCAGGGAAATAAGACAAGTAATAGGCGAAGGCACGGTGACTTTATGTATGAAATATGAAAGAAAGAGATTCAAGGGGAAATGGCACCACAGGCTTGCAAGAAATGCATACCAATGGGTATAACTCTGAGGTAGTGGTTGATAAAGACAAAACTAAAGCTGGAAAAGCCTAAAATAAGAATGTGCTGCGGGCTTTTCTTGAAGGACATTGTGGATTATGGCAAAAGCAATATATTGTAGTTAAAAATGCAGGGATTTTGTGTTTGAAGGTTTATCGCTTATTTGTCTTTTTAAATTTACCTATTTAACTTTTTACTGTAGTTTTGTATTTTTGCTGAGTCTTCCTGGCCACCGCCTGTTACAATAAGAAATTTGCTTTTTGAGGTCTTAAAATACATGCTTCACATTTTCAAGGAAAAGTTTAAAGGATTCCCTGTGTTTGTATTCAACTAATTTTCCACAGATCTAAAAATAAGGAAACAGGTAAAGCAAGTATATGGTTATGTTGGAGGTGCACCTTGGCACCCACAGTTCAGGTGGAAATGTTTTTGATCAGGCAACTATTAATGTTTTCTGGGTCTATTTTCACTAGAAGCAAGAATAAAGCTGTTGTTCAAACAAGTCATTAAAACTCATACCTGCAAGTCTTAAACTATGCATGCAACATCAAATATTTTGAGTAGGCATTCTGCGAGATAGCAAGCTATATTTGATGAGGTTTTTCTTCTACTTTTAAAACTTTTCTTGCAGTAACCTGAACATACTATCCCCACCTTGATATACTGCTATTTAAGCACCAAAGCTAATTAATGTCATGTTTTGATTCGCTAAAATTATACTTGTGCTTAATTATTTTGTTTTACGTGACCATTTAACTTTACGGTCTGCAAATGGGTTTTAAACAAGCAAAATATATTTTTGAGCATGAGTTAGACATTAATACAGAACTAAATACTGGTTTTCTTTCCTTTTTAGGGAGCACCAAGAAAAGCATGCCTGAAATTTGGTGGCGAGGTCCTGGAACAGAAGTGAAAATCCACAGCTTCAGCGGTGATACAGCGGGCACCTACCCGGTGGCCCAGCACATACGGCTCTGTGACGACCGGCATGACTTGAGGAGGGCCCGGGCCCTTGGGCACATCTTTCCTCTACTGCCAGCTGACCCGCGAGTTCACACATTAGGTGTTGGTATGACCAGCGTAACCCTCAGCTGGGCACCGAGTGCCTCCATAAAAAGCCTCCCTAAAGGAAAAAACAGTTTTGAATACTGTGTTCTCACAAACTCTCTGCAAAACTACCCCAGCCTCTGTGCAGTAAATGAGAGGAAGAAAATAAAAGAAAATCCAAATCGAGGCAAGGAAGGGAAAAAGGGACAAGTGACATCATGGCCAGTCTTAAAAGAGCTGTGGTGGGAGGAGAGGGACAGTTATCCTGAATCCCAGACTCTGCCATCCACACTTACAGATGATTTGGATGATCTCCAGTGTGCATGTCAGGGGACAGAAAACGTTTGCACCGTCTCCGAGCTCCTGCCTGACACCTCATATTACTTTGATGTTTATGTGATAGATAAGGTGAATGGGACCAGTGCAGCATACAAGGGGACATCTGCGCGGACACATGAGGAAGCACGGGCTGCAGTCGTACCACTAAGAGAAGGAGAGCTGAGGTGGGTGACCTTTCGGGACAGAGGCTCAAATTGGCAGCAGTTCTTCAGTTTCCGCCCTCGAGGGTGGCAGCAAAGTGGCCTCCTCACCTTGCAAAGCTGTGGTGGAGGTGAAAAGATAACAGTAACTGTCTCTAGCAAGGGACAGGTGTTGACCTCTCAGAAGGTGGGTGCAGATTTAATCCACATTTGGCTCCAAGGAAGTCCTTCCTATCTTATTCTCTTGCAACAAGACAAAACAACCACTAGCCAGGTAACTAAAGTTACAGACGCCGTTCGATTAGGAGGTTTAAAAGCTTCAGTTAAAATGCAGGTTTCATCTGCCTACCACCGCAGAGGGGTGCCATCTCTGCCCTCCACCTTGCAGATAAAATCTTTCAATCGGCTGCGTGGCTGCAACAGCGTCACCCTGGCCTGGATGGGAACAGAGGAAAGAAGCTTATACTGTGTGTATCGCAGAAAGCTCAGTAACTTTAATGAAAGAGGCGGGGGGAGCATCGGCTCACGACTGCCTCTTAAGCCCGGTCGCTCTCTGACACTGAAGGTTCTCTGCAAGTGACTACCCGAGAGCTGAGTCCTCTGGGCAGTAAAGCCACAGCTGTGTTCGGGGGCCTGGGCAGATGGCCTATGTGTTTGATGTCCTCTAATGAGACTAGCTGGGGGATCCCTATGATATACCAGCAAGATGGTGAAGACCAGAAAAGAATTCATTTGAGGCCGCACTACAGAGGTGGCTTTACAAGTTGTCCCTAATAGCAGAGTGCATCAGCCACGAAGACGCCGCTGTAAGACAGACCAAAACTCAAAGCCATTTGACTGTTGTCAAGAGACATTTTTGGGTAAAAAATAAATAAATGTTCTCTTGAAAACTGGCGTCAAATTCAAACCCTACTTTATCAGGAAACGAGTGGACAACAAAGGATTTGGGAAGGATGTACACACCAGCAAAAAGTGCATAACATTTTACAAAAACAACTTTTGTGCTCTTTTCATTTAGTTCCTCATCGTTGACCATCATAGTGAGCAAGCCAGCTGTCTGATTAAGCTTTTAATAAAAAAGTATCTGTGTAAACAGAACAAGGGTTTGTGACGTAAGTAAAATTATTAAAACAACAAAAGAAGACTGTGCTAAGTTGCACCTAAACAGATGGGGCAACAAGGAGAGGGAATCAAGGCGGAGGGGTTTACAGCATGTATATTCAGAGCTGCATATTTTACAGGCTAATAAAACAGGTGGAAGCTTGATCTGAAGATGCTAAGTTCAAAGTCTGTATTTGTCTTTTTGTTCTGCTTTTGCATGAAGCAGTGTGAAATTTCCCCTGAAGTGACTTGCCTCATTGTCTTTTGATGTATTCTTGTGCTGCTTCAAAGTCATCAATGTGTCACCAAAACCATCTGTATAATCTGGAGTGATAGTTGGCCGTGGCGCCATGCCCCATGAACTGGAATATCATTTGAGTAGTTTATGTTGGGTTTGGCTTTAACCTACTCCTTTCCGACCTTCAATGATTTTAATTGGTCAGAAGAAATTTGCTGTAAAAGAGACGTAACATCTAAATACTCTGTTTGATGGTACGGTAAGTTTACAGTCCCAGATGTGTTTTTTGTCAGCCCTGATAAATGTTCCAAAAGCCTTCAAATAAATTAATTTTATATTGGTGTTGGATAGTCTCATTTAAATCTACTCTTTAATTTGGGCATATTTATTCAGAGGGAAAATCATATTTTTGAAATAAATTGCTGGCAGAACTATTTGTATTTCTGTTGCTAATGCTACGAACAGCCCGACTAAATCAACAGGACAATAATTTTTCAATAAAAATTCAGAGTGTTTCACTAAGATGGGGCACACAGAAAAAGGCATTTTTGATAATTCCTCTTATACGTATAT